>JARHVA010005408.1:0-270000 GCA_037957365.1 Torreya grandis
TATAGCCTTAACTTGCATTGCATTTTAAAACTATATTCTTGTGTTTATATTTCTATAAACTATATAGATAATTACAATTCTTAACTGTAATTAACAAATTTTTAAAAATATTTTTGTTTTTTTATTATGGTTTATATTTGTATTGAATGTCACATTTCATTATAGTATACTTACAATATTTCATTTAGTGATAATGTTATCACATTTTCATTTTTTTTTTGTGACTGAGGGTGTCCTAACAACTTTTTGGCATGTCATTATCATTGTGTTAAACCTAGTGACCTAGCACACACTTAGGTGCGGTATCACAAGGTGAGTCCAACAGACTAATCCTTTGGGCTTATGCTAATTCCCCACCTAACCACTCATGGTTCAATCAAGGCTCAAAATTATGACCTAGTGGTCATTGTTGCAATGAGTTACTGTTGAGGTATAACCCTAGGGGCATGTAATCATATTTTCATTATTTATAATATTTATAAATAATATTTTTAATCCATGACATTATTATATAATGCATTGTAAGTATTTTTTATCATGAAATTAATGCTTATGATTTTTTCCATATTTTACAAAAAATCCTACTCATTTTATACATTAGATGATTTTTATAATTAAATGTTGGTAAGAAGATTCTAGTCCTATATTCCATAGTGCATCTTATTTTATTGTTCCTTTAGCCTTCATTAATGCATGTAAGGATCGACCCTATTTTATTAGATATACTATCACCTATAAAGTAAGCAAGGAATTGATCATATGAAAAAAATTTACCATGGTAAAAGATGGAATAAAAAAATAATTTCTAGCTATTATTCATGTCTTCCCCATGTTATTTATATTTCCTTCAAAAAATTATATTGCTATATAATTTTTTTGGTTGGATCAAACTTATTTTAGACAAAACTTTTTAGAACATCATTGCAAGCATTAGTTGTTCCTATTGAAAAAATATTTGTAAACTAAGAAAGCATGAAACATTCCTTATGCCCATGTCATATTTACCATACAAGTTTTGAAAATGACTTTTTTAGGGCAAAGTCTCAGATGATGACAATCTTTACCATAACTTTAAACAAATCAATGAATGCTAACTTTTGTTAGAGTTACATCACAACAATGATATTCAACTTAATGAGCTTGATATGCTTGGGCATTATGACTTTGATATACATCATAACTAGAATGAAATTATTACATTTCAAATTCCTTGAAATAAATAACCATTTAATTTATAGAACTAAATTGAGTAACCTTATAAATTTATGAAACTCATTATGTCAGTGCATCCACCTTAGGTACATTATTTTTAGAATAATAAATTGTTGTTGATATCATTATACGCCATTACAATTAGAACTACATAATGCTTCTATTGAAAAGGATCATTCATGATACTAATAGTATAAGGAAACCATATCTTATTAACAAACTAAGACTTGTATTATATTCATAATAAACTCACAAAGATTCAACATTACTATTGCTAGCACCAATAGGTATTACAATATTTAATATTAATATTTCAACAATTCATTTAAGCCTTCACATACCTATAAAATAAATTAAACTATTGAAAGGCAAAATACTTGTAATTTTATAATAGTTTTTGTAATATATCCAATATATTATGATTGATAAAATGAGTTCCATTAGGCCAAAACTATTGACATATATTGATCAAAATTTGTCAGAAGCCTTCCCATAACATAGTAATGATTCATTTAGTGTAAGATCTATTATTATCATTTGTGATTTGGATCAGATGCCTCTAGTACATAACATACCAATGTATGTTGGAACATCATATGTTTTAACCCTTTGGTGACCATTCAACATTTTTATTATATTGTGCATAATTTTCCATCAAAAAAGCTTTGATCTAGGCAAGGTAACTTTTTGAAATCCATTGTTGAATATATGAAATGTTGGACTAAAAGTTGAAGATTAGAAATTATTAATGTCTCAAATAGACATATACTTGTATTTTAAAGAAAAATTAATATTTTATTTATTAGATCACTTATATTTAATAAATACTTTAGCATTAACACTTAACATAGTAGTATAGAGCATACTAGGAAAAAGAACTCTAGATACCTTGGATATGATGGCCAATTAAAGGCGTAAATTATTCTATCAAAAGGACAAAAAATTATGCTTATAACCAAATTATGGGTAGATTCTAGCTTCATCAATGTTATTCTTAGCGAAATTCATGTTATAATTTATAGAATTGGCACCAAACTACCAAAAATTGTCTATGTTTTTGGTTATACATATGAGAAAATATACAAACCTATAATGGGATGCAAATAATCCTCAATACATGTTGATCCCTCCCATAACTCGAGGCAACCTTAAACAACTTATATTAAAAATAGCATGGGATCTATCAATACATAAGTCACAATGACTAATATTGTAAAGGGTAACAATTGATGTTGGTACTACTAAACATCAAGGCCTAATTTTTATTGTTATGTTAAGAGTATGATCCTTATAATAATTTTCTATTTCACCTATTTTTTATTTTGATTGATATTCAATAATTTAAGATGATACATATATCCACATGAAGGAAAAATAAGACAAACAATAACATTCCCTAATAAAACTCCCTCTTTATGAAATTGATCTCCATTTGTCTTACTCTATTGACATTTACATTACAATATGAAAATGGAAAAGAAAAGGTGATACTAAATCAACCAAGTACTTTCTTTGAAACAACCATTATCAAATATTACCCTAACTAGCTTACTACCTAAGTAAATGGAAAAGAAAAGGTGATATCAAATCAACCAAGTGCTTTCTTTGAAACTTCTATTGTTAAATATTCCCCTGACTAGCTTACTACTTAAGAAATTTATGTCATAATTATGTGAATGTATTTTAGAAAACATCCATTATCAAATACTCCCCTTGACTAACATACTACATAAGAAATTTATGTCATAATTATGTGAATGTATTTTGGAAAATATGAACCAAATGAAACAACTTTTGGATTTGTTAAGGAATTTTGGAAGCCTTGGGTTCATTGTTGGGAAATTTTTTTGTTTGAGAGTAAATGTCTCTTCATTTCCATGAAGCTTCCTCATAAATTTTCCACTTACATTCCAAGAGGGAAAGGAAATCATTTGAGGCATAAAGTACATTCAAAGTTTATTAGAATATTATTAAAAGAAAGAAGAGTCTAAAGAATGATTTTGCAGTGAAATGTATTTATTTTATTTTTTTACAAATGTAATTAATGAAAGCTATTTACCCCATCTTGATATTTAAAAAATATAGATTTTATATAGATTTTATAGATTTAATATAATCAAAGTTTATTAGTGTAGGTATTAAAAATTTATAAAAAATTTATTAGTTGATGTAGGGTATTTGTTTATTTATCAGTTATTGGTTTATATTAGGTTTTATTAGTATATTTATCTACATTTTATTGTTATCATTCTTATTTATATCTTTCAACCCTTCCTCTCTTTATATTTTCTCTTGTCTAAAGTTTTGTGTTAAAAAACATGCCAATGTTTCTAATTTTTTTAGAAACGCATGAATGCTTATGGGCCATCATGTTTAATAATCATCTGATCAGAGTGCGTTCACCCCCTTTGTTTCATTTTTAGTTTTTGGATGTTAATTTACATGATAATAAATTTTTTATTTGAATTTTGATGTTTATAAAAACACAAGTATTATAGTTCATTTAATATGGAGAAATATAAAAATATGACACTTGATATTTTAACCATTCTATTAAGCAATCATAGGCATTATAGAGAAATCATTTTTTTTGTTTTATTGGGTAAATGGGTATTCTAGAGAAATCAGCAAATCATTAAAGTATTTATCATTATCTAAAGATATTATTTTTCATGGATTCCTTTTGACACACAACTTGGAATTATGTATATCTCTATAATTTTCATTATTTATACAATTTACTATTTTTAGACATATTTTATCAAGTGATTTCCTCCACTTATGAGCATGGTAATTAGATGGTATTTATTGAAGCCTTCTAACCCAAAACATAGGCTCTTAAATTTCACTTTGTTTTTCTAGAGTTTTAGATATTATTTATATTCTAGAGAAAGGAAAATAAAGTATAATGTGTAGGCTATAGGTGTCATAAAGTGTAATTAAAAGTGAGGAAAAAAGAAATTAAGAATAGGCGAATATAGACATCAATTTAGTTTTGGCCCTACTTGTCATTTGATAGAAGCATTATAAAATTTCTAAGTGTCAGTGTTGAATAAATCCACATTTTCTTTTATAAAATTTCTGAAACCTTTGGGTGCAAGTTTCCGTGTTTAAATTTATATGATTGTCATATGCTCATGATATTAAATAGATACGCCTCTAAAACATATATGTATACCCTATTATATTTAGAGTACTTAATTAAGTCTTATAAATCTATATGAATTGTCTACATGTATATTGACGTCACTTAATTAAAATAATCTGGTTATTAGTTTTGCATTTACTTGTAATCAACTTATTCATATTATATTTGGGTAAACTTTATTTTTTGTATGCTCTTAAATCCTATCTTTTAATTTTCATGATTTGAGTCTCTTAAAGTTTCAATGTAATTTTTATATTTAAATTATCTCAAACTTTGTTACTAAGCATTGAAATTATGGTTAATTTTTAAATCTATGTTTCAATTGTGTAAAAATTCTTCTATAATAAGTAAGCAAACTCCATTTACCAATATTGATCTAAAATCCCTCCTAATGTACAATTTCTTAAAATGTATAAACCATAGTACAAGACCTTTATTTAAATGTATAAGCCATAGTATAAGACCTTACCATTATTATATTATTATTTATAATGTTTACTCTAGTATTTTATAAAATGATAGCATAGATGTTCAAATATATATCATGTAGTATGTCTTTAATAAAAAAATATTTCTTGAGCATAATTATATTCTTATACTCACAAATATTAATATTCTTCCATAAATGTTTGGTTTTCATGTGTTCTTTTTGTTTTGTGGAAAACATGTTAGGAGAAATGGCACATCTGTATAAAACCCAAGGATGGAAGGGTATCTCTTCCATCAAAATATCCGAAGGCATACCCCTGGCTTTCCCCCTTTGATATGCTCAAATAATACCAATAAGATCAAGTACACCTATCCAAAATAAAACTAGCTATTGGGCTATGTATGTAGCAGTGAAGAATACAAACGAGATTGATAATTTATGGCTCATGCCAAATACCATAGTTAAAATGGAAAACTAAAAAGGCTTCCTAAAAAGACCAAAATTGGAAGCAATACCCATCACCACAAAGAGAGAAGGAGAGAAAGAAAAAATCAACTAAAGAGAACCGAACAATGACAACATTCTCTAAAATCTAGAGAATTAATGATTAATTGATATTTGAGTAACCAATAATATGATTATCTAAGGAAAGAATTTGTAAAACCTCATCTCTCAGCCTGGATGACCACCATAAAGAAGGAGTACCATATCCCTTCACATCAAAATAATCAAGAGCCCAATTAATAAGCACATTAGTTGCTTTATTATTATGTCAAAGAGTATACAAATAGATGAATCTATCCAAAATTATTGAAGACAATAAATTTTGTGGATAATTATTCAAATTCCCCAATCCTTCAAATCATTAAGGCAATGTTCCAAAATTAATTGGACCTAGAACTTATATCGACAACCAACTCAATGTTCTTCAACCCCACTTTCAAAGCTATTGTAAGAACATTCATATAGCCCACCCCTCAGCTAAATTATTAGTAGAAACACCAATTTTATTGGATAAAAATAATGGGATTATTAGAATTACAACCAATACCTCCAATGCTAGCACAACTAAGATTTCCTCTTGAATCACCATTTTTATGAATCTAGTTAAAACCAGGAGTGAGAGTAAAGGAATGATTCTAGTGAGAGAGATCATCATGGGGGTGAGGAGGAGAGGAAACATTGTGTATCTCTTAAATAATAAACATCCATCACTTGGAAGGAAATCTAGGGTGTTTCAACATGTGCATCATCGATTATCTATTATTTTCAAAGGTTCATTGTCTAATCCAACCACTATCACTAATATCTTATTTTAAGATCCTAACATTTCATTCCTTCCAAGTATTCTACAATAAGAGACTAACTCCATTCCAAAAAATATGAATGTAAAAAACATCAAACTAAAAAATGTAGCACCATTCTTGAAGAGGTTGAAATAAAGATGAATAATATATCCATGGCATACCCAAGAGATTTACCAAATGTTGTTATAAATCAATGAAGAAGGAACACAAGAATAATAAATGAGAAATAGTATCTTCATTATTATAGCATAACTCACATCTAAATGAACCATTAAATCCATTTTTCATAAGTTGATCCCCCAAATAACTCTATCGTGAAGGAGTGTAGTCATCTAAATTGGTATTTGAGTGCAATGAGTGATACTTGAGACCATCTTGTCCTTAGCTTAGACCTAGAAGTACCTTAGGTCCTATCTTAACCATTTCCCATATTTTATGTGAGCCCAACCCATTCCCAAATATACCAAAAGAAACACTACCCCCCTAGGCACCTATGTCTTACTCTCACCTGTTCCTACCACTTGGACATTAGCATGGTCCTTTGGACTATAACATGCTACACTATTGACCAAAGGGAAACACTAATACACCCTTGCTCCTTACTCCCCCAACAAATATCTTTCCATTCATCAAAGTAATAGGGTTGGCTTAGACCTATTTCACATCTTGACAAGCACCAAAATACTATATACAGATCAATTTCATTAACTTATCCACTAGATAGATGTCAAACAAAAATAATCATAAACAAACTTAGAAATAATTGTGCAAATTAAAGTCATTGATCCCTATTCTACCTTAATTCTGCATACACCCATCTAAAACAACCCAAAACTTAGATTACTTAGATTTATAATCTCAATTCACACTTGAAGCATTCAAACTTCCACTTATACTATCATTCACTTACACTTGAGTCATCTCTTATATTAGGATTACTACATCAGGTTTGATCCCCTTTCAAGGTATTGGTATGTAGACATTGTTCAACACATGAGGTGTTAAGGCCACATCTAGACTACCCTGTTAAGACCACTATTTTTTTCCTTGTGTTTCTCAAATACCCTAACCAACATTAAGGCCTAGGGTTTCACATTGAATTAATAAAAATAGGGAACATGTAGTGAATTAACATCCATGCATATAGACATAGACTCCTTAGATTTAGGTGAAGGTACACCTAGAAGCTCATTGTCCCTACTACTAAAAAGACACTAGTGTGACATAAAGGACACTATCATAGTGTGTTACTATCTAGGGGTCTACACTATTATCAAAGAAGGATTCTAACACCTGATTACTATTCAAAACACCTTGCATAATCCCTATACCAGTTTGTATCCTGTCATTTGCCCATCTTAGTCAGTTTCTAGCTAAGTAAATCTCTTATAATTTATTTGTTATATATATAATAATAAGTTAAATCAATTATTATAAAAATCATAGGATGTTGATATTTATATAATTATTCCCTTATTTAATATTTTATTACCTTATCAACCTAGGGCTTTACATTCCATAAATCTTTTAAAAGTTAAATCATTTGGTGAACCCAACTTTAAATAGTGCAAAAACCTTAGCCCTAGATACTATTAGGTTTTATATCCTTTTGTTTCTTATTTTTAGTAACTATGTTAGTATTTTTAGACCTAATATGTTCTACCCTAGTAGCCTTATCCCAAGTTGCATTACCAAACTTCATGGATAAATAAGATTACTTTCCTTCTCCTCATCTCGAAGAGGGTGATAACTACCTTACCTCTAAAAAAGTCCATTATATCACTCTTCCAAGAGGTGAGTAAACATATACTACTATTCCAAATGTATATACTTAGCCTATCCATCAATCAAACCCTTCCCTTCCCATATCTCCCATTTAGGATGTGTGATTGCATGTTCAATCAAATGCAACTCAAGTTTTCACTTGTGAGACTCTAAGGGATGAAATTATTAGTATGAGCAAGCTAATTAAAAAAATTTGAAATCAGAATCAGATATTACATGAAAATATTATAGTATTGGAAATTCATATTACAATATAAAATCCTCCTGAGCACATGAGTGTTGATCATGTATATACATCTTCACCTAATCAGTTTATGGCTAGTAATGTTACATATAAAAACAAGAAATCACAACAAGGTGCATCTCCAATTAGTGATTCAAAAATTACCTTAACATAAAATATAAGTCCAAGTGATATTTTAAGGCAAATTATTAAATCTAAGTTGATCAACCTACCTCCTCTACATCTAGTGAGGAGATCCAAATATTATTGTGCATACCATATAATGTATGGTCATCACACAAATTCATGTTTGGCATTGAAAAAACATATACAACACATCATTGATAATGAGTACCTATACAATATAAATCATTTAAGTAATGCAAAATGATACCAAGATATATTTAAAAAGGGTCAAATTTAGAAATAATATAAAAGTGGTTACCAAAGCATAACTCAGAATAACAAAAGGTTCACAAAGCAAAATCAAAGCAAGAAATAGTACATCAAGTAGTTGCTAATATTGGTAAACATTTTGAGATCTATGTAACATACTAAGGAAAATCATTCATAGATATATTTTATCAAGGTAAAATATCTAGATGCATAGGTAATGTTATGAAAAGAGCAAGAACTTAAGTTGCACATTTAAAATCAGGATAAACAAACACCTATTCTCAAAATAGGGTTTATAACAACAAAGTATTCAAAGAAATAAATACATACAAAATATACATATTCAAATTTCAATGTAAAGAGGACTACAAGCCATCCCTCATGTTAGAATCACTTCACTGTCATAACTTACGTAGATGGAAAGTAATGCGCAGATGTTAAGATCATATATTATCAACCAATCAATTTTTATTTACTCTCATTTTTTATCTATATTGGAATATACTCTACACATATATATACACCACATGATTATATTGGATGCTTTGGGTCACTTCAATTAAAAGTTTCATATGCCTAAAAATAATGTTATCTCATTTTTCGTGTTATTATAAGTTCAATTTCTTATAATGTTATCTTTGGAAGTTTATGGTTAACAACAATTGGAGAAACATTTGACAAAAATAAAGGTTGCATATCCTTTTCACATTAGAGTTTTATGATTATATATTATATAGAGGATATATTTTATTCTAAACAAGAGCTACAAAATCAAGTTATACCTATAATTGATACACTTTCATATGGCAAGATCCCAATCAATAATCTAGACATTGCTAATCAAAATGAAGAAGATGATTGCAATAACATAGATTAATATGATACAAACCATTTAGAAAGTGAAGATTCCACATATGTTACATAGATGCATCCCATAAATGGCATGTTGGGATTCTATCAACGTTCCTTACTAGCACATTGATTCTTATCCATAGCACTCTCCTTATACATAGTTTCATTTTCATTCGATTTTACTTGTATATAGTTTCTCTTATCTTTTTACTTGTATATATATTCATTTTCATGTTAATTGTACATAACCTAGACTTAGAAAATGTAAAAATAATATAATATGTTCAAAAATACAGAAACATTCAAATATTGCTTAGAAAATACAAATTTCAGGTTGTATGCATTTCCATGTTGACATTCCTTCTATTTGTCAGGTATTACATATGTTATCTATGTTAGTGTCATTGATTTTATCATGAATACATGCTTCACTTGTTCCTTTCGAGTGTTGATAGATTACTATAGGACTTAGGATTCCACTTAGATCCAAACTTATTATTATTCTCCCATTGAGGGCACACACACATATTCAATATTGACATATTAGCTCATTGGGGCCACCATAGTATATAGCTTCTAATTTGCTAGGTTATATCATTCTATACTACACTAATTTTTTGCCAACTACCACTATTATAGACTCAAATTATGTACATCTTTATTATTATATAGACTTTTATCACATGTTCATATATAATTTCATTTCTATCTTTCCTAGTTTAGATTTGATTGTGTCTCTTTGCTTCTACATCTATTCGAGGGAATTTGAATATACCTATTTTTATGGATCTAAGACATTTTTTCATTGTGTGTATGCTTTGGAAATGTGCCCATGTATTTGTGTGTGCTTATTGACATATAAACATGTCTTTTCATGTGGCTATCAGCCAACCTTGCTTGTTTTTTATGTATGTGAACATTTGAACATGTCCTTCTATGTATGCTCTTTCTCAAACTTAGTAACATGTACCCATGTCCATTGTATTATGGCACCTTTGCCTACTTTGTGTGCCCCATGTGTTTGTATGTATGTTTTCATGTATGCATCATGGATGTGACACTTATCTCTTCTTTTTTTCTTGCACATCCAATTCGCAATGCCATGAAGGACCTCATGCATCTCCCCTTCCTCCTTAGTTTCCTTAATGGACATCATACCCCATCCCCCAAGGTAGTTACTCAAATTATATCTAGATTTATTGTTCATATGCATGATTACATTATTTTATCTATCTTGGAAACCTTGTGAATGGTAGATATAACATACATCGTACATTACCAACTTATGCTTAGACTATTTTACATTCCAATTTCATGTATACATATTATATTGGTTTATCACATAAATATCATATGTTTTCAGTCTAGCACACATGATGCATAGCTTTTATTTTAAGGACACTTATTACAGAGGTTCAACAAATCCCCTCAAAAGATGGGGCATTCACAGGATTTTGTCACAGAGATCAAACCATCCTAATGCACTCAAAACATAATTTTCAGCATGCAAACACAAAATAAAAATCCCAAATTTAAGAAAACACAATGAAAATAGCCACAAATCAATATCAGTTTTCCATAGAAATAGGATATTTGGTTAATAACATGACACATAGGAGACTAGCACATTGTGCTATTGACCAGGGGACCATACCACTATCTAGTAGCCATAGAAATAAAACATTCTAGAATTATTATAAAAGGTCAATAAATACAATTCAGATTTGCATAGTCTCAGGCATAGATTATTAGATATGCTCAGTTATATGTAGAAATACATAGGTTTTCCTAGATTGGGGGTATCATGCACAACATAATCACTCTTATTTTAGTTATTTTGGATAGGATATAGGAAGCACAATTGATTACCAAGCAACTAAACGCGGAATTTAACCAGAAGTAAACAGTAACTAGAATTCGGAAATAACACATGATATGAGAGACAATACCCAATTGTATTAATACTCTTCTAGAAGGAAATAAAACAAAGAAGATGCCACAGTCTTCTTCCTTACACTCCTCTAGGGCTCCCACACCTCTAGGGCATAAATAGTAAATCTCTTCAAGAGCTCACTCTCTCAACTATGGTCACAATAAACAACTCAAACACAGAGTTGTTGTTCACCTCCAACCAGTCAGTATCACTACTGCCAGTACCACCAGTTAGTATCACTACTACCAGTACTACCAGTCAGTATCACTACTGCCAATACACAAGTACTCCATGACTGAGTACACACCATACTCCAAGTAGATCTCCCATGAACTTACAACAACCTGCAAATCAAACTGATCTTACTTACACATGTAGATCTCTCTACACCCTGAAGAACCCTTGTCCTTGCCTCACCAAGTCCTTATGATTCTCCAAACCAGTACCCTGGTGGATCCTACCAAATCTTGCTATCCTAAAAATCTACCTGATCATACACACTCGGCACCCCTATGGAACTAGGAGGAGCTACCCTTGCTCTCTTCACACTGAAGGAGCTAACCCAGCTAAACTCTAACTAGCACACTTTACAATACAGCCCATGAGTCTCTTAAATAGATCTCATGCAAACAATAATTAGACATCCAATTACAATAATTAGATCCCCAGCTCAAGACTAAAATTAGCCTTTTAACATGCAAACAACTGGTTCATTAACAAACTATTTGTGAACTAGTAGTTCTGGAACTGCATAGGCAACCAACATCGGTCCCTATCTGGCTGGAGATGACCGACATTGGCTGATACCTGACCGATGTTGGTTTCTCTACTCACTGGATATGATTGACATCAGTTGATCAGACCGACGCCAATTGCTCTACAACTCAGCAACCTCCTCCATGTTTGCATCAGTGAATTTTTTAGCTCCACAACCTAACAATCTCCCACTTGGAGATAAATAACTGCACCTATACCTGTACTTGTACACCATCTAATTTGTTTCCTGGTTTGTATCCCTCTTCAAGCTCAATCCTGAAGACCAACCACCACACAACCTGTGGTGCAACACCTGTCATCCAAGTAACCTACCATATCCACATCTATAAACCCATGTAGAGAAGTCCCTGACCCTACATAGCATGTCGACCTACTGCTGGTCCCTCTCAGATACCTGAGAATCCACTGAACCGCTTTCCAGTGCTTCCTTCCTGGATTGACTACAAACCTACTGATAACTCCCACTACTGGGGAAATATCAGGGAGTACACATGTACTCAACCTCATCATGTGATTGGGGACCCTATTTTATGAACTGTCTATCCATAGGTGTGTTGCCCGGTCCTGCATCTTGCACTACCTTCACACAATCATCCTGTGACAACAACAACTTGTGATCTTCCCTGTCTCTAGGATTACTCATGCCAAAGAATTTCACTGCTCTCAAATCCTTCATGGCACACCATTGAACTAACCTTACCTTAGCTCAATAAATCCCTGTATTTAAGACCCTGCAATAAGCATACCATCCACATTTAGTAACAGGATAATGTCACGACCATTATCCAACCTAGTAAGACAAACACAATGGTTACACTGACATTGACTAAAGCCCTGCTTTGTCATACACCTGTCAAACCTGTACCACTGTCCTATAACTTCCTCAAGACCATATGACCTAGCCTTTCGTCTCATGTGTCCATTCCCTCTCTTCTTTAACCCAGCTAGAAACTCTACCAAATCTACCATTTGGTTCTCTTCCAAAGAATTCATGCCACGCTCCCACTGTTTCTTGGATCTTACCTGCTCTACTTCTTTAAAACTTCCTGGTTCTTGACCATCAGTGAGCAACAAGTAGTGTAAAGAAGGGGAATAATGAATTTGAGGCTTACTTACCCTTTCAGTCCTCCACATGGGCGTTTGAGACTCCTTGACAGCTTGTTGTCTGCCCAAAATCTGTTCTAGTGACCGATGTCAGTCACCACCCAGTCTACATCCGACCGACATCGATTCCATGCGACTGACCTGACTGCCAATGCTGGTTCCCTAACTAACGTTAGTGTCTACCTACCTGACACCACCGACTTCTTTGGTCTACACATGACTGACGTCGGTGCCTACTTGTTCAATGTCGGTTCCCCTTGACTGATGTCGGTACCTATGTTTTCTTGTGAGTGATGAAATTTTACCCGTGAGCTTAATTTGAATCAAAACCCTGTCCAAACTACCCTGCTCAGAAGTATCTAGCCCCATCCGCTGATCTCTATCCATCATCTCCTCCAAGAACACCAAGGCTTTCCAGTTCTTAAGTTTGTCAAAGACATCTAACTTCCTCTTAAGAACATGCATCTCCTTCTTACTCTTGTGACCAAGCCTACAAATCCACGTCTTCACAATAGAAGAAGAATCAGTAATACAAGTAGGTAGATAAAAAGTACCTACTTTCTTACCACATGCTAATTCAAGTGCACCCTTGGAAACATTCCAAGAGTCTGCTGTGAGAGTTACTGTGCATCTCTCATCACCCAACTTTCTTGTAGAAATTAGCCGCATCTCCAGGACTGGGACCTGTATGACCTCCTTCAACACCCATGTGTTGCCCATCTACAATTTCAGCTGCACTTCCCCTTTGCCAATACTTTGACAAGGCTCACCAACCCCTAAATAAATCTTTCCAAAGTCTCCATGGACCTTAACATGGAAAAATACTCTATTTGGGGCTGCAGTAAACAGTAACTAGAATTTGAAAATAACATAGAATATGAGAGACAATACCCAATTGTATTAATACTCTTTCAGAAGGAAATACAACAAAGAAGATGCCACAGTCTTCTTCCTTACACTCCTTTAGGGCTCCCACACCTCTAGGGCATAAACAGTAAATCTCTTCAAGAGCTCACTCTCTCAACTACGGTCACAACAAACAACTCAAATATAGAGTTATTGTTCACCTGCAACCAGTCAGTATCACTACTACCAATACCACTAGTCAGTATCACTACTGCCAGTACACAAGTACTCCACGTACTCCACGACCGAGTACACACCATACTCCAAGTAGATCTCCCATGAACTTGCAACAACCTGCAAATCAAACTGATCTTACTTACACATGTAGATCTCTCTACACCCTAAAGAACCCTTGTCCTTGCCTCACCAAGTCCTTATGATTCTCCAAACCAGTACCCCGATGGATCTTCTACCAGATCTTGCTATCCCACAGATCTACCTAATCATACACACTTGGCACCCCTGTGGAACTAGGAGGAGCTACTCTTATTCTCTTCACACTGAAGGAGCTAACCAAGCTCAACTCTAACTAACACACTTTACAATACAGCCCATGAGTCTCTTAAATAGATCTCATGCAAATAATAATTAGACATCCAATTACAATAATTATATCCACAGCTCAAGACTAAAATTAGCCTTTTAACATGCAAACAACTGGTTCATTAACAAATTATTCGTGAACTAGCAGTTTTGGAATCATACAGGTGACCGACGTCAGTCCCTGTCTGGCTGGAGATGACCAACGTCAGTCGATACCTGACCGATGTCGATTGCTCTGCTCACTAGATATGATCAACGTCGATTGATCAGACCGACATCAGTTGCTTTGTAACTCAGCAACCTCCTCCATGTTTGCATCAGTGAAGCTTTGAGCTCCATAACCTAACATGCACAACATAATCACTCTTATTTTAGTTATATATACTCAAATATAGATTATTAAAAATTTATCTAGAATCCATATATACATATATAAGATTTGGAGATATGTACGTGACACATTATTCCCATATGTTCACTTTGACACCAGTACTCTCAGATGGAATGGCAGTTCCATGTCATTCTCCATGTTGTTACTCCAAACACCATTTTCACCAGTTTTACACTAGAGTGATGCCTTATTCTATATGTAGTGGTTAGCATTCTTGAATAGTCCCTAAGTTACATTCCTGAGTGCCTGAGTGGCCCCTGGTCTATTTTAAATTTTATAGTTTTTGAGTGGCCCTAGATCCATCCTACATAGTTCAATTACATCACACAACTTTAGTTATATTGTGTAATTTTAGTTTCATATGCATCTACTATATATGGGTAGGTAATGATGGAGTTATAACCTACTTGAGTTCTTGAGCCATCTACATAAGAGGGTTGGACAAGTCATCAGTCCAATCCAAGTTATTCACATATTATGATCCATTGAGCTATGGTGGAAAATGATGGAGTCAAGGCCAACTTGAGTTTGTTAGCCACCCACACATGAGGACTGAGCAAGCCATCAGTTCAGTCCAAGTCAAGGTTTTTTTAAGGGATCTTAGGAAATATCCCCTTATAATATTATGTTAAATAAGTGTCAAAATGGTGGCAAATTGGTATGGAAGGTGAGTAATTATGTAGGTGAATCAAGGATTTTCAAATGGTGAATGTCTTTAAATGGAACTGGACCTATCTATGCATATGCAACTAGGTGATCATATAATCTCTAGAATACATATGCAGATGATTGTGTGTATATGTAAATGGCCATCTGTATATACAGGAAAATTTTTGCATATGTAGGTGGTCATCTACATTCTCAATACCCCACCAAATGCCTTTGAAATGGACCATCATGGTTCATGTATCACTTTATAACCTACGTCTTGTGAGCACTCCATCTTTTTGATGACATCCCTCTCAAGTCCAACTACAAATAATAGATGTTTGATAATAAATGCCAATGATTGATATAATATATGAATGCTTGATAGTATATATAGTGGTGAATTCACCCAAATTGACTTTTAAGGTGCCAATGAAATACTTGTATATGAAGAAAATTATTTTAAAAAATAGGCGAACTGAACCTTAAATTTAAATTATACCCTAAATTTGAGGTGATCATGAGTTATCAATTACCCTACAAAATCACCAAATACTGACTTTAAAAAATGGAATATTCTTAAATTAACAAAGATTCACCTCTAAAAAAATCCTTGGTCTAAATTATTCACCATTTGATCACCATCTACACACATGATGTCACTAGGTTTTAGCATTGGTTCACATACCCAACGAGGTGTATTAAATTTCATTTACCCTCTCTCATATCTTTATTCATTTTTGTCTTTGATTTTGATGTTTTCTAAGTAAGGACTAATTCATTCATGTTTCATTTTTAGGACACACAATGGAGTAGGCTTTGTAGATTCAGACCCAAATTCATGGGCTTCACCTTTAAATTAAGTCCAGGTATGTTCATTTTCCTTTATCTTAGTCATTTCACTTTGCTACATTTTTAGAATAAAGGGATAAAAATTTACTTGTTGACCATTTTTTCCCAACAGGGTAAAAAATTGGTCCCCTTCTTCCCCTGTTGTTTAAGGCCAATTCATTTTTTGACTTTGCACAAGTCCAGGAGTTTCTACGGACTCTGCAGGTGAAATCCTTGGTAGATGAGAAATTAGTTCAAAAAGTGATGGGGTTTACAAGGCTCATTTGGGCCTTCATCTAAAGAGAATTTGCAAGGAAGGTTGGCATCTTTGAACCATTGAACCATCACTTCAGTTCACAGCCTTGGTTCAATCCAGAATTCAATCGGCTTTGATTCAAGGCTTTGGTTCAATGCAGAGTTCAATCAACAAAGTTCAATAGACTAGTTCAATGGTTTAATTCAATCGACAGTTCAATCGGCCATGTTTCAGGCCTTGGCTCATCATTTCAAGTCTATCACTTTAATTTCAAGCTCTGGTTCAATCGTCAAGTTCATTACTTTGATTTCCAAGCCCTGGTTCAATCGACAGGTTCATCAGTGCACAATGTTGAACCGCTGAACCAGTTTAAAATTTTGGTTTAAAGGCTTTGGTTTAAAGGCTTTGGTTCAAAGGCCTAGTTTTAGTGCTTCAGTAAAGTTCAAACGGTTCAATCAGCAAAGTTCAATAGACTAGTTCAATGGTCTGATTTAATGAGTTGGTTCAACGAATTGACACTTCGGTGAGTTTATCAGCGCATAGCATTAAACCGTTGAACCGGTTCAATCACTTGGTTCAACACCTCCAGTTCAACGTGCAAGATCAAAATCTGAAAGGCCTGAAGGAAATTTCCAAGGATGGTGATGTCCTTGATGCCGTCAACTTTAAGAAGGCAAACTAGCCATTGTTTTTCAAACAATGACGGGTGCACGAACATCAAATTTAAGCCAGTAAAAAGGCTGTTGATTTTTAAATGCCCAAGCACTAACCATGAAAGGAGCCCAAGCAATGTAGTGACCCACCTAGAGATAGCCCCGAGGGCTGAAGGAGCCAGAAGAGACAAGATAGGGAAAAGACAAAGTGCTAGGTGTAGGAGCAGACAGATAGTCTAAGTGGTGAAGGGAGGCGTCGATTCAAGAAATTGATCCAGCAGATGACATAGTGCCTGCGAATTGACCATTAGAAGGCACGAATGGCCAACTATCTGACCCTTTTTCTTTATTTCATATTTATGAGCAGACAAATTGCATAGGTTCTTTCAAGGAGTAGTCTCAGTTAATGAGGAAATAATGCGGCCATGTCAAAAAATGCCTGAAGTCAAAGCCAAGGCCGACACAACATTTATGTTTAAGCAGCCTGCTCTTCCCAATGCTCATAAGGCACATGGGCCACTTGTAAAAAGGGTGACAAAAGGCCTCCTTTCTTCTCCTATATATTCAAGACTTGTCATTTGAGAAATCATCTTCCACATTTGTAAGGCGTAGCCCTAGAAAAATTTCACCTGAATCAATAAATGCATTTTTTACCTCTATCTTGGTTAGATATCTTTGTGTATGTCTTGAGTGTTAGTTTGTGTTTAGTCATTGTTTCTTAATGCTTTCATAGGTTCAATACCAACATATCTATTGTCTATAAGGTGTCATTTCTAAAGCTGACAAGGAGAGCTATATTTAGAAGTGCAAAAATAGAAGAAATTACTATATAGTGTGCGTTTCATAGCACCTTTGGTGAATCTCTATTTTTTGTATTTTCCATTAAAGCCTCCCTGCCAAGTTTCTTACAGCCTGGTTCTTTTGCCAAGTTTGAAGTGTATGTATGTGTTTGTCTAATTTTAAGTGTGAATGTGACAAGGTCAATTTATTTTTGGTGCATCACCTCTTTTAGAGTAGTTTGTTTTCCTGTAATCTTTCTCCCTTTTCATCCCCCCTATTATATATATATATATATATATATATATATATATATATATATATATATATGTTAGCACTTACTAGAATGAATATGATGCATCAAAGGGAGCTAGCCCTTACCTAGAGACTCTCCCCTCCAGCTTCATCATTCCCACAGGCGAGAGGGGAGTTTCCATTGTTGCGTGTGGAAGGCAGGAGCTCGACCTCCTTGCCTCGGGTGTAATCCACTACATCAACAATTTTTGGCATGCCTGATGGGACCTAATTTTACAACTTAGTAAGGTTTTAGGATTGATGTTGGTCTTATTATAGCAAGTCAAATATTTCCAGCATCTAGCAACTCCACTGGCAGAGCTTTAGTTTTCCAATCAAAGACCAGTTTTGACTTCCTATGCCTAAAGTCACCACATGGTCTGCTTCCAAGGGTGTTCCTTTCGATTTCGTTGAGTTGCCTTTAAACTCAACAAAAAGACTGAGGTTTGAGAAGACCCATCCTTATTCAACAAACCACCCTCCTAGACCTATTGTAAGGGACGCATACGCAGTAGAGCCGCAGTTACATCCCATCCCAGCTATGGCATTACCCTTTGCGGCTTTTTGTGGTGGAAGCCCCTTGAATCTCCCACATTATGACCCAATTCCAGGAGCAGCCCTTAAAAATGTCCCTTCTTTGGATGGAGAGGGGCCCATTACAATCATCGAGCACATTAGGAACATTTATAACCTCTGCAATATTCATAATGTCACAGAGAAAAATGTTGTTGTCAGATTGCTGGCATTGTCTCTCAAGGGCAAAGCTCTTGACTGGTACAGGACTTTGCCTGTAAATTCAATCCATTCCTAGAATGAATTGGGTATTTAGTTGATAGATTGTTTTGGGTAAAAGAGCGATGACCTCTCACTTGTTGAGTAGTTGACGACCATAAAGAGAGCCCCACATGAATATATGCAAGACTTCAACCGTGATTTCAGAAGACTTGGGATAGAATCCCCATTTTGGTAAGACCGACTCCCAGCTATGCTTTTTTATATTATTTGAAGGCATTGAATAGTGATATTACAGTGATGATGCAATCCATGGGAGGGCATGTGCTGCCTGGTGCCTATGACATAGCCATAGTAGCTAAAAATTGCTTAATACAGGCTGGGAAAATAGCCCCTAGACCCCACATGCCACTCTTTCCAAAAATGCTACCTCCAATTTAGGCCACTGCTCCCACATTAGCTCCTCTTCCTAGTATAGAGAAACCAGCTACTACTCCATCCAATGAGCTTCATGAAGTTAAGAGTCTATTGCAGAGCATGCCAAATGAACTTGTAGCTCTTAAAAGGCAACAAGCTCAAAACAACAGGCCAAATCAGGGATACTAGCATTATGGTCAAGCCCCTAGACCCCCTTTCCAAAACCAAAATCAAGGACAGGGTCAGCTTACTCAGACCAGACCATTTCAAGGCTACAACCCAGGCCCCCCTTCATCATCTAAGGCCATGGTGCCCGTTCAGAACAACCTGGTACAAGAACAACCAATTTGTTCGACCATGGGATATGGTCATGAACAGGCTATTTATACAAATGAGATGATGGGTTATTACCCAAATGTAGACCATCAGGCAGCCACTCATTCCTAGGTTTTTGAGGCTTCAATGCAACCCAGCACGAGTAGCAATCAGGCCCAGCCTGATTCTACCCTCATGAATCATCTAGAAGGGGAATTTTATTTAGTGAATTATGTTGGCACTGTAGACAATTAAACTGACTGTGTTGCAGCCAACACAAAATTCAAGAGGAGAGTAATGGGAGAAGCCCAAGCAACTACCTAATTGACAGCTGCACCTTCTCCATCACACTCAAATCAAAAAGACCCAAATTTTAGACGACCATTTGTACCTTCAGCCCCTCAATCTGCACCTCAAGTTGGAATTAGCCCCAAAGAAAGCTTGAAGGGAGGCAGTCCTCAAGTCAATATAGTGGACCAGATGAAGAAGTTACATATGAACATCTCTTTCTGGGATTCATTGTCTCTACCAGGAGAGAAGGACATGCTACAAAGGGAATTACATGAGCTAGACCAACAAGCTATCCCAACAAGGACTGATAATGTCTTGATGATGAATGGGCAACCTTCCACCTCAGGCCAAGTCAAGAAAGAAGAAAAATTTCCCCTTTCTATGTGTCCTTGATTATAGGATATTTCTTGGTGCATAACTGCATCATTGACAATGGGGCTATTACCTCAGTAATGCCCAAGTGCGTAGCTGACAAGATGGGACTAAAATATGAGGAGATGAATAAGGGAGTCCTATAACTAGATGGGACACCTATAAAAATAGTTGGGATAATGAAGGGTTTAAGCTTGACATTACATGCTTGCCCAACCTTCTCAATTCCCCATGATATAGTAGTGGCAGATGTTCCTCCTTATTTTGCAATTTGCTTATCCAGGGACTTCACATCAAAGATAGGTGGCAATCTAGTAGTGAATTGGTCATATCTAGTTTTTAGAACCAAGTATGGGACCAAGGTAAAGATCAAGTTCGAGCCACTCTATAAGGACCATCTAGAACCATATTCGCTCAAAGCAGTGAATGTCAGCTACACTATTATCGACCCAGAAGAGTCTCAGACAGACCAATCTCTATCCTCTACTCTTGAAGGAGTTGTAGACCTAATCTTGGATGAGTGGAGAAGTGATAAATTTGATCATGACCCTTACAAGTTCATAGAGGATACAGGGCTTGGAGTCTACTGCATGCACGAAGAGGGTACCTTCATACCAAATGTAATGAAGGCAAGCTAAGGAGACTTGGGTCTATGGCAGTTGTACTTTGATGATTCCAGAAGTAGGTTGGGAGCTAGTGGTGGCGTGATGTTAGTCTCCCCTTTAAAGGAGAGATACTTTTCAGCTTTTCATTTCCAATTTTCTTGCACAAGTAATGTTTCAAAATATGAGTCTCTTATCCATGGTCTGGAATGGGCAAGAAAAAGAGGGATCAAGAGTTGCAAGTTTTGGGAGATAGTGAGCTAATTTTAAATCAGGTGAAAGGCCAGAATCTAACCAAAAATTCCTTGCTAAAGTCCTACAAGCATAGGGTCTGGGACATGGTGGAAGATTTCCTCACTTTCAATATCGCCTCCATTCCCAGAGAGTAGAAAAAATAAGTGGATAGGCTAGCAAAAATTGGTGCTCAATTTGATGTTTCTAGGGAGATAAGCTGGGACTGTAGTTCACACTACTTGAAGGTGGTAGTCTGGCCCTCTGTCCCTGACAACATTACAAACTGGCAAGTTTTCAAAAATGACCAGCAAATAGCTTTCTTCCTACAAGAAGAAGCTGAGTTCGCAACAAAAAACCAAGCAAAGCTGTAACAACAATATGGCAACTAGATTGTTCAATTGAAGAACAATAAGCTCCCTAAAGGTTTGGTCACTCTTGAGAGCATCTTCAATGGAGATGACCAATTGAGAAATGACAAGGCATGCATCACAACTAAGGAGGAGAATTATAAAAGGGTTGAGATCTTCAAGGACAAGCTTCTTGCGCTTGGAAAAGTCTATACGATTCAAGAAAGGTAGGCTTTCATTTTGTTGTGTCAGGAGTTTGCCGATGTTTTCACATGGGATTACAGTGATTTGAAGGGTTTCAACCCAAGACTCACCCACCACACCATCAAATTAGAAGAAGGCACCAGGCCAATCATGCAAAAGCAGAGACCTGTCAACCCAATGATTGAGCCTCTCATGAAGAAGGAACTGGCCAAATTGATTGAGTCTGAGATTATATTTCCAATCAAGCATTCCTCCTGGCTGGCCAATCTTGTTCTTATTAGAAAGAAGAATGGGGAGATCAGGCTATGTGTTGATTTTAGAGACCTTAATAAAGTATCTTCAAAAGACCATTATCCCCTCTTGAGCATGGAGTAGATCCTTCAGAAGGTAACAGGCAGCGAGCATTTCTCCCTCCTAGATGGATATTTAGGGTATAATCAGATTCTAGTGCAAGGTTGTGACCAGCACAAAATAGTCTTCACTACTAAATGGGGAATGTTTGCCTACAAGAAGATGCCATTCGGGCTAGCTAATGCTAGTGTTACCTTTCAGTGAGCCATGGACATGGATTTTGGAGGCTTGATAAACAACAATGTTTTGGTATACATCGATGATGTGACGGTATTCTCTAAGGAAGCGAGCCAACACATGAAACACTTCAGGTAGATTTTTGAAAGGTTTAGGGAGTTTGGCATCTCTCTTAACCCAAAGAAATGCGTGTTTGTTGTTCACAAGGGGAAACTCCTTGACCACATCATGTCTAAGGAGGGCTTATCTATTGACCCTGAGAGAGTTTGTTCTATCATGGAGATGTCCCTACCTAGTCACAAGAAAGGCCTGTAGAGTTTCTTTGGTAGGATAAATTTCATTTAGAGATTCATTTTGAATTTTGTAGAGATAGTCAAGCCACTGACCTCTATGTTGAGGAAGGGTGAGGAGTTCAAGTGGACAATGCAAAGGAAGGACAACTTTAAAGCCATCAAGTAGGCCATAACCTGGGCTCCTACTTTGATCAGCCCCAACTTCAATAAAGACTTCAACCTCTACACTTTCGGTAATGAAGAGGTAATCTCCACCGTGCTTACTCAAGCAAATGGTGATGACCTTGAGCAACCACTTGCATTTTTTAGCTAGGGCTTAGAGGATTTCAAAGTTAGATACACGTATGTAGAGAAGCAAGTCTTGGTAGTAGTGTGGAGCCTGAAGAAATTTAGGCATATGATGTCCAACAGTAGGATTCACCTCATGGTTCCACATCCTGGCGTCAAGGATTTCCTGACCAATTGAGACCTAAATGAGAAAAGAGTAGGGTGGATCACTAGGGTAATGGAGTATGACATAGACATCATGATCACCAAGCTGGTGAGGGGAAGAGGCCTGTGCGAACACCTTGTTGTAGACTTCAAGTAGAAAGGGGAAGACAGCTTACTAATTCATGATGCAACTACAATAGAGCAACTAGCTATCATAAAGGATTGGACATCGAACCTAAGGCATTTCCTTCTCACTGGTGAGTGCCTGCAGAGTCTTGATAAGACCAAAAGAAGATACTTTAGGCTCCAGTCTCTCCCTTATGTTCTAGTTGATGGAGTATTGTTTAGAAAGGATCTCTCTGGGGTCCTTCTAAGATGTATAGACTCGAATCAGGCTGACAAGGTGCTGTCTGAGTTTCATGATGGGCCAGTGGGGGGTCATTTTGCTCCTAGGGCTATTGCAGCAAGGATAATGAGAGTTGGCTATTTTTGGCCTACTCTTTTTAGGGACGTCCATGCCTGGGTAAGAAAGTGCCAAAAGTGTGCAATTTTTTAGGGGAAGCAACAGTTGGCTGCCATGCCTCTACAGCCTATTCAGGTAGAGCAGCCATTCATGCAGTGGGGCCTAAACTTCATAGGGATGATTAATCCTCCCTCCAGTGTTGGACACAAGTGGGTCCTGACTGCCATAGACTATTTCACAAGGTGGGTGGAGGCTGTTGCTCTGAAGGAGGCAAGTGAAAGCATGGTCCTGGAGTTTTATGAGGACCTGGTGACGAGGTTCAGGGTTTCAACAACCATAATCTTAGATAATGCATTGCCTTTTCTGGGAACCAAAACAAGTGAATGGGCACTGAGGTATGGTATATATCTCAGCACTTCATCCAATTATTACCCATAGGGGGATGGGTTGGCTGAGTCCACTAACAAAAACTTGATCAGGATCATCAAGAGGACCATGGAAGAAAATTAGAGGACTTGGCACGCCAAGTTGAAAATAGCTCTGTGGGCTGATCGAATCACTCCAAAGAGAGCAATCAAAAATTCTCCATATGCACTCATATATGGAAGGGAAGATAAGCTTCCCATCTCACTTGAATTGCCAACATTAGACCTCACTTGCCAACTACAATTAGAAGAAGGAACTAGCATGGAGGTTAAATTATGTGAGCTGATGGAACTCCAAGAGCAAGGGACCAGGCTATGGCTTCTATGACAAGCCTTCAACAGCAAGTAAAGAGACACTTCAACAAGAAATCTTCATCAAAAGGTTTCTCTGAAGGAGATATAATCTTGAAATGGGATGAAGATCGAGCTAAGGCTGGAAAACATGCAAAGTTTGATGCCCTATGGAGTGGCCCATACATAATCACTCAGTACAAGCAGCATAATGCATTCCAACTCTCCAAGTTGGATGGTGAAGAACTGCATATCCCAGTTAATGGGATACATCTGAAGCACTGCCATTGATTCTCCTTTCATCTATATATATTTTCCCTTATTTTCCCTAAGTGTTGTAGCACAAGTAGTTTTCTTAGCTTTGTGTGTGTTTTTCTTTTCCTCTTGGAGTGAATCTGTGTGATTGATTCTAAAATTTATCGGGGCTGTTGCTGATTTTAAAGTTATAATCTGACTCTGTGCCCAATGGACTTTTAAGGCAACTAGATTCTAAGCATAGCAGGCATGCTTCCCCTGGGAGGCACCAATCTGTTGACCATTTTTACCCAATAGAGCAAAAAATTAGTCCCCTTCTTCCCCTGCTGTTTAAGGCCAATTTATTTTTTGATTTTGCACAAGTCCAGGAGTTCTTATGGACTCTGCAGGTGAAATCCTTGGTAGATGAGAAATTAGTTCAAAAAGTGTTGGGGTTTACAAGGCTTGTTTTGGCCTTCGTCTAAAGAGAATTTGCAAGGAAGGTTGGCATCTTTGAACCATTGAACCATCGCTTCATTTCACAGCCTTGGTTCAATCAAGAGTTCAATAAGCTTTGATTCAAAGCTTTGGTTAAACATAGAAATCAATTGGCAAATTTTAATAGACTGGTTCAATGGTTTAATTCAATCAATAGTTCAATCAGCCTTATTTCAGGCCTTGGCTCATCACTTCAAGTCTATCGCTTCAATGTTGATATTGAAGCGATGAACTTGACGATTGAACCAGAGCTTGAAATTGCCCTGGTTCAATCAGTAGGTTCATCAGTGCACAACATTGAACCAGTTCAACATTTTGGTTCAAAGGCTTCAGTTCAAAGGCCTAGTTTCAGCACTTTGGCAAAGTTCAAACGGTTCAATCGACAAAGTTCAACAGACTAGTTCAATGGTCCGGTTCAATGAGTTGGTTCAACGCGTTGGTTCAATGCCTTGACACTTCGGTGAGTTCATCAGTGTGTAGCATTGAACCATTGAACTGGTTCAATCACTTGGTTCAACACCTCCAGTTCAATGTGCTAGATCAAAAGCAAAAAGGCCCGAAGAAAATTGCCAAGGACGGTGACATCCCGAATGCCGTCAACTTTAAGAAGGTGAACTAGCCATTATTTTTCAAATAGTGACGGGTGCATAGGCATCAAATTTAAGCCAGAAAAAAGGCCATTGATTTTTAAATGCCCAAGCGCTAACCATGAAAGGATCCCAAGCAATGCAGTGACCTGCCCATAGATAGCCTTGAGGGCCGAAGGAGCCAGAAGAGACAAGATAGGGAAAAGACAAAGTGCTAAGTGTAGGAGCAAACAGATAGTCTAAGTAGTGAAGGGAGGCGTTAGTTCAAGAAATTACTCCATCAAATGACACAATGCCTACAAATTGACCATTAGAAGGTGCAAATGGCCAACCGTGTGACCCTTTTTCTTCATTTCATATTTATGAGAAGACAAATTACATAGGTGCCTTCAAGGAGCAATCTCGATTAATGAGGAAACAACACAGCCATGTCAAAAAATGCCTGAAATCAAAGCTAGGACTGATACAACATTTATGTTTAAGCAGCCTGCTATTCCCAATGCTCGTAAGGCACATGGGTCACTTGTAAAAAGGGTGCCAAAAGGCCTCCTTTCTTCTCCTATATATTTAGGACTTGTCATTTGAGAAATCATCTTCCACATTTGTAAGGCGTAGCCTTGGAAAAATTTCACTTGAATCAATAAACGCATTTTTTACCTCTATCTTGGTTAGATATCTCTGTGTATGTCTTGAGTGTAAGTTTGTGTTTATTCATTGTTTCTTGATGCTTTCACAGGTTCAACACCAACATGTTTGTTGTCTACAAGGTGCCATTTTTACAGCTGACAAGGAGAGCTATATTTGGAAGTGCAAAAATAGAAGAAATTACTATATAGTGTGTGTTTCATAGCACCTTTGGTGAATCTCTATTTTTTGTATTTTCCATTAGAGCCTCCCTGCCAAGCTTCTTGCAGCCTGGTTCTTCTGCCAAGTTTGAAGTGTATGTATGTGTTTGTCTGATTTTAAGTGTGAATGTGAGAAGGTCAATTTATTTTTGGTGCATCACCTCTTTTAGAGTAGTTTGTTTTCCTGCAATCTTTCTCCCTTTTCATCCCCCTATTATATATATATATATATATATATATATATATATATATATATATATATATATATATATATGTTAGCACTTACTAGAATGAATATGATGCATCAAAGGGAGCTAGACCTTACCTAGAGACTCTCCCCTCCAACTTCACCGATCCCATAGGCGAGAGGGGAGTTTCCATTGTTGCGTGTGGAAGGCAAGAGCTCGGCCTCCTTGCCCCGAGTGCAATCCACTGCGTCAACATTACTCATATAAAATGTCATTTGAGTGCAATGAGTGTCACTTAAGACCACTTTGTCCTTATCTTATCCCTAGAGCTATCTTTTGTGCAAGTCCAACCCATTCCTAGATATGCTAAAAGTAGCACTGACCCACCCCTTAAGCACCCAGGTCTCATTCTCACTAATTCCTATCACCTAGACATTGGTGTAGTCCTTTATATTATAGTTCACTTTGTTATTGGCCAAAGGGCAACACTAATTTCCCCTTGATCCTTACTCCCCCAAAAAATAGCTTTCTATGATTCAAAGTAATTCTAGGGTTATCCTAGACCTATTTCACATCTCGACAAGAACTAGAACACTATTTATAGACCAATTTCACTCACTTAACCACTAAATGGAAATAATATGCAAATACTCATAAACAAACTCAAAAATGGTTGTGCAAATCAAGGTCATCGATCCCTATTCTTCCCTACTTCTACATACACCCATTTATAACATCCCAAAGTTCAAATCACTTAGAGTTCAAATCTAAATTCATACTCAAATCATTCAAACCAACACTCATACTAACATTCACTTGCACTTGCACTAGCACTTAAATTGGGACAACTACATCAAGATTGATCCCTTTTCGAGGTATTAGTATGTAGGCAACGATCAACACATGGGATGTTGCGGTTACGTCCATCCTACCCTACTAAAACCACTATTTTTCTATATGTGTTCATCAAATACCCTAACAAACATGGAAGCATAGGGTTTTGCATTGAATCAATCAAAATAGAGAACATGTAACAAACCAACATCCATGTACACATGCACAAACTCATCAGAATTAGGTGAAGGTACACCCAAAACTCATTATCCCTTATACCAAAAGGACACTGGTGTGGCACAAAAGACACTGATGTGATGCATTACTATTCATGGGACCACACTATTGTCTAGGAGGGTTTATGACTCATGATTGATGTTCACAACACCTTGCACAATCCCTATACCAATTTCCGACCTATCATTTATCTATCTCAGTTAGTTTCTATCTAAGCACATCTCTTGTAATTCATTTATTATTTATATAATCATTAGTTAAATTAATTATTTTAAAATTCAGAGGTTGATGATATTTCTATATTTATTCCCTTATTTATTATTCTATCACTTTAGCAACCTAGGGTTTTACATTCCATAAATCCTTTAAAATTTAAATCAATGAGTAATCAAATAAAAAACTTGACTTTAGACCAAAGATTATGAATCCACAACTATTTAACAATCATTTTGAGATATTAATCATAAGGAGGACATAGTGAGTGATAACCATCAACCACAATATAATCTCCATTATGATTACCTACCCAAGACAAGATGTGAACATCATCAAGGCAAGAAAGATCTCTCTCCTTGAGAATATGAATCAGTTGGTTTTTATGATCTTTCAGAACTTCAATCAACCAAGCTTCAATGGGAATCCATTCCCTTTCAATCATCCACTTGTTATTGGACCTTCTAAAATTAATCTAAATTGTAATCTAGTCAGCTTGATGAAGTTATTATATAAGCCCATGGAAATGAGGACATTGTTGAATAAGAGGGGGATAACTATCCCAAGAATCTATCTAAAAGTGGACCTTTGTGACATTATCAATGATCCAAAATAACCTTTTCTTATTCATAACCTTACGAAATTTGAGGATAGCTAAAATAGGAGAGCCTCTAAAGGGGAGAGAAAATCAAATAATTTGATTCATAGTTTTATTACTTGCATATTTGACCCTCAAGGTTTATGCATAGAGCTAAGAAGGAGATGAAATAAGACTCAAATAAATATTTAATGCTAAAGCTTGACCATTTAGATGGGTTGAGTGGAAACCTAAAAAACCATCATGTTTATGAAGGAAAATCTTAGTCCATTTCACCAAAGACCATTTTTCGATGCATTGAGGCCCTTCCCATAAACAAATGTGACATATTTGATAAATTTGTTTTAATATGTATTTAGGGACATGAAATATCAAAGAAAAATAAATGGGGATAGCTTGAAAAACTCCTTTAATCAAGGTAATGCAACCTCATATAGATAGCCATTTATGAGTCCACTTGAAATTTTGGCTCTCAACCTGTCAACCAATTAGCTCTAGTCAGAAAGACTGCTCTTCTTAAGGGGAATGCACAGGTAGGTCATAGGTAATGAAGCTCTTTGAAAACAAAGCTTATCTAGAATCATACCTTCTTGACTTGGAGACGTATGAAATTTAAAAAAATGATTTTCTTCACTAATGAATTACCCAGTTGTAGTACTAAAGAGATGTAACTTCTTATTAAAATTAAAAGCTTATTGAATTGAATCCCTTCCCATCAAATAATAATTATCCACAAACTATATATGCATCATCCAGTTAAGACCATGTGAAAGAGTAATACCTTCAATACTTTTCTCTTCTCTACCTATAGCAATAATTTTCCCAAACTCCCTGCAAGAATGATAAACAAATAAGGAAAGAGGGTCTCCTTGCCAAATTCCTCTAAAATATACAAGCTGCCTAGTAGGTGTACTATTAACCAAGACTGAGAAAGATTGAGGAAACACATCCTCTCGCCCAACTAATCCACTCCTCTGAGAAGCCAAAACACTTAAGCATTATTAAGATAAAATCCCAATCAACCTTGTCATAATATTTATAAATTCCTAATCTAATAAACATAGTTGAATATTTTTGGAGTTGTATGGAATGAATAGCTTCCTAATCTAACACAATATCATCAAGAATTTGTCTACCCTCTACATATCCTCCTTGCTTAGGGGAATAATTTTGGGGAGGAGTGGTTTCAATCTATTGGCTATGATTTTTGAATTGATTTTGTATAAGACATTGCAAAGAGTAATGGGATGAAAACTAGATATATTCCTTACATCTTGTACCTTAGGAACAAAGGCAATAAATG
This sequence comes from Torreya grandis, assembly GCA_037957365.1. NCBI lineage: Eukaryota > Viridiplantae > Streptophyta > Pinopsida > Cupressales > Taxaceae > Torreya > Torreya grandis. Next base: position 29,950 of record JARHVA010005408.1, read on the forward strand.
TTTGATTGATCTGCTTAAGAATGACTTTGGTTGACCTAGTTTATTACACTACCTCTAACAATTCCTTGTGAATGATGTCCCAAAATTATTGATAAAACTCAATAGGAGACCCATTTGGCCCAAGGGATTTTCCTTTACCCATACTACAAACAACACCTCTTAATTCCCCCATGGAAATGTTACTCATAAGCAATTTGTTATCCTCTTTTGAAATACTATTAGGAATCTCCTAAAGAATCTGCTCTTAGGTGTTCAAATCCAAATTAACATTAGAAAAGAGTTGAACAAAGAAGTTGAGAGCTATGCTTAATAAACCCTGCAAAGAGAATTCAAGAGTTCCATCATTTTATTCCCAAGAAGAATTATAGTTAAAATATCTTCTTATAAGCATGGATTTATGAATATATGCAGAGTTTTTGTCTCCCTCTTTAAACCACTTAATCATGGATTCTTGTTTATTCATGATTTCCTCTCTTATATTTCATGTTTCCATTTTATTAATTAAATCGAGCTCCTTTTGTTTGAGATCTTTAGTTATACTATTTGAATGCATGGTTTTAATAATTTTTTCTAGCCTGTAAAAAATCTTTTTCTTTTTAAATTTGATATGCTCAAATTCATTCTAGTTCCTCTTCATAAGTTGGGATTTGACAAATCTAAGTTTTTACATAAATATATACATTTTAATAACATGATGAGGCTTAGCCTTCTTCCACCAATCTTGATTTTTTTTCCAAAGATCATCACACTGAAGCCATATTAGTTGGAAATGAAAAGGATATTTCAGTAACTAAAAAATTCAATATTTCTATAATAACTAGCCAATGATTGGACCCATCATTGTTTAGGATGGTAGATGAGACTTGCCTAGAGACAACAAACTCCTCTGTCAATAAAAATCTATCCAATATTTCTACAATACAATCATTTCCTAATCTTCGATTGGACCATGTTAGGAACCCATTGTCTAGCTTAATGTCAATGAGATTAAGACAAGAAATATATTCCTTCATAAGGCTTGATTCAACATCAAGCTTTCTATTGCCCCCAACCTTTTCATCTAAAGAAATGATAGACTTGAAATCCCCTCCAATCATGACCCAAACTCCAGGAAAGAGATGAATGATGTAGTTGAGATTCTTCCATTGTTGTTTTTCCTCCAAAGCTATGGAAAGGTAAATTTTGATAAGCAACACTTGCTAATTAGATTATATTATTTGAGTAAGGATAGTTATGATTCCCCGCATAGCCATAAAGTCAATCATCATAATTTACATGAGATTCCATAAATAAGTAATGTCCCATGAAGCTCCTAGAGAGTCATTGTATAAAACATTAGTAGTTGTCCAGATCTTCTTAGCCAAAGTATTCATGTTATTACTATAGACTTTATTTTCCTATAAAAAACACATATGAGGACTATGAGATTTTAGCATTTTAATAATTTCATTGCATCTGGAGGGGCTACTTTTAAGACCCTTAATGTTCTATGAGATGCATTTCATGTTGAAATATGGTTGAATGCATGGGATACCTCTTTTGATTTACCTAAAGAGACTAATTTTTCTCCTTCCCTATGAAGTTCGCTTACTTTAGATTTTCTTCTAGTGTTCTGATTAGTATCAATCTTCATCTTCTCATTTGAGGCTTAACTAATTCCACTTGACCCCAAGAAGGAATGGATATTCAAGGATGGTGAGTAGGAGACTAACACACAGAGTGGGGGGTGGGATCATCTAGAAGATCATCCGAGTTTGTAATTATTTTTTCAGAACTATTCAATTTGTGTTTTTTTAACTTGATAGGTATCCTTCTGAGAAGAAGTGATGAGATTATGCATTGTTGTAAAAGTAGAATTGCCAACATATTATTTCCCCAAGTCAAGAAGGTTAAGAAGAGGTTCTTTGGTAAACTGTGTTTCAAGAATATTAGTTTCCATAAACAACTCATCGTCTTCTTTCAGAGGTGATCGACAACTAATGAAGCAAAATGATTTCAGAAGGGGAAGGCCTAGATTTGGAGCTCTTGGGTTTAGCACTATGCTTCCTTTTAGGTTCCTGAAAAACATTCTTATTAGGGGAAACCTTAGAGATTTCAAGAACATAAAATTTGCAATCATTAACTAAATGCCCATATGCATAGTAAATTCTACACCTTAAAGGAATATTCTCATAATCAACTTCTTTCTCTCATATCCCTTCCCCAAATTGCAATGTAATATTTTTAGGAAGAGGGTTGTTAAAATGTTTGGGTTTCATGTGTTCATTAAGTCTTGTTGTGTTGTGTATCATTCATAATGTGTTTATACCCTAGTTTTCTTAATCAAGCCTCATGTGATGATAAAACCTCCATCATGCCTCACCCTTGTTTAGAAAATGATTAATGTATGATAACATATTATAATATAATGTAAAGATAGTAAAAAATTAATAATCTTCGAAGATAATGAGATGCTTCTAAAAAATAGTATTGATCAACATTTATCTTATGTTATCGAGTCTTTACATTCAACAAAAAAAGATCTTTGATAAAAAATTTGTGAACCAAACAATTTCACCAATAAACCAACAACTTCTCAACTTAACAAATATTTTTTAATAAAAAAATAAACGTTCTAATTAAATACTCAAATAATTATATAAATCAATTTTCTTTTTTCAAATTAATATAATATCAAAATTTATTATCATCCTAAACAATAAAAAGAAAGTTGATAAGGGAGAGAATATTATATCACATATTGCATTTTAGGGTAGAAAGGTGCTCAGCCTATGACTAGTCGAATATCTTATTTCTACCTTGTATAAAGGAGCCCCACTGACACTTATTTAAGTATATATTTCTTGTACAATTCTGTATATGACAAGATTGCTACTATTTGGTGGTCCCATAGTTGATACAGAACGATACAGCGGCATCTTCTACAACTTACAGAGCTTGCTTATGTATTTTGTAATTTATCTTCAAATTCCGTGTGGATATCGAGAATTCCACCAATATAATCTCTTTATAAAATATTATAATTGAAAATGACCTTTTATGTCCTCTTCTTCTCTGTCTTCTTCCCTGCTTACAAACTTTTCTTCAAATTCTTTCTTTTGCATATTGAGAAATCCAACAAATGTGATATTTTTTTGAGGTAATATGCTGAAAATCATATTCGGTCCTCTCCTTCCCTCGCTTCGCAAAGCTCTGTAAAAATGGCTGAAATAAAAAGACCAAATTCGCAGCGGTAAAGTTAGAAACGCTTGCACAATGTTTGCATCCTTAACCGAGGATTCCTGTTTTGGGGCTCACCTGGAAGAGGATTGTAAAGCCTTGAAAAATCTCCAACAAGATCCAAGGCAACATCAAGTCATGAACACCCATGAACTGAAAGAAAGCCTTGAAAATTACATGTGGAGCATGATCAAAGATGAGTATTTCTGTAGAGATTTTCTTGGAGGGGAGTAGCTTCATGATATGGTGGCAGGAATACACAGCTTCAATATCCATCAAACTCTGATTTGTTCAACTTTATGGAAAATAAAGGTTGGATATGGACAAATTAGAAGAAAGATCTTTTCACTTAGAGTTTGCTAGATGAATTGCAAATAAGCTTGGCAATTGTTGGTTTTGTTGGTTTCCTCCTCCATTGCAGAGTTGTTTCTCAATGCCCATGGAAATCTTTATATGTAATTGTGTGTTACTATATTGTTTCATCTATATAGAGGCGCTTTCTTTATATTTCAGAGAACTTCCAGTCTAATAAAGTGTTATTATGTGTTTATGGAATTGTGGTCCATATGTAAGTTGTATTCTGTGTTTCAACAAACTTTTATTATGTTCAAAAGAAATCAGGCCATGTGAAAGGCCTTAATGGCCATATTTTAAGGTTGCATCACTCTATTACAGTTATGGGGCGGTTTGTTTTTAATTTGATTTTAGGTCATGGAAGGAGAAACACCACCATATACCTTCCAAATGTCACAATTGTTAGAATATGTATCCTTCAAATAATGTGCTAATGAAATAAATATAAATAATTGATTATAAAATAAAACATGTAAATTTATTATAAGTAGAATGAATAAATCACATTATTATTACGGTAATATGATTAAATGAATTTCAATAAAATTATTTTACAAATACTTAATTCCTTTTAACTGAGTTAAATAACATGCATAAAATTGTAAACAAGCTTAATGAGTTAATTATCTTCTTATCTATAAGTAAAAGTGTTGAGAAGCATTAAGAGCACTTTATGAGTTGTTTATGTCTTTACAAGATTGCCTTAATTAGATTCAAACATTGCAACATTCAACGTAACATCAAGTTAGTGAGGAAACTCGTTTTAAATATCAAGTCAATGTGATCACAAATCAACAAGGTTCAGCACTTAAAGTGTTTTTCATCTAAGGTGGAATTAAATCTCTTCCTAGTCATAATCGAAGCATTCAAGGACCAGGATGTGATTGTAATTGAAAGATAGGTTAAATCTACTAACACTCTATAACATAAATTCAAAAGTTAACTATATTCTACTTCCTCAAGTTATGACAAATTAGGTAGGTAGATAAGAGTTGGGTCTCTAAGGTAAAATTTAAAATCATGGTTAAATTATTCATGGTGGAATTTAATAAACAAGCAAGGGAGGTACATATTGTGGTAGAGAAGAGAGAAATGTATTTCATGAAAGAATCAATCAAGAGAATAGAAACAACAAATGTGTTCTTTGATATAATCCTAGAAATATTGCATGTTATTCATCATGAAGTAAAGATCACTCAATCTCAGGTTGGGCGACGCATAATCTTAGACATACTCATAATTGACCTATAATTTTCCCAATTTGCTAAATGTTTAGAGGAAAAACAACAAGTCCAATTGGGAAGGATTCAAAAATGGTGCATCAATAAGCTAATCCAATATCCACCATAGTGGTCCTTGCCATAAAGGACTAATTTAGGATTTTATTAGAGAGTTTTTTTTTAAGTTTCAGATTATGCATGTTATTTGATGAGTCTACATCCCACCTTGAAATTATTTTATTATAAATGCCTCAGTGGTTGTATTTTGTTGAGATTGAATGATTTAGTAGAAAAAAATGTTTTTTGCTTTCAAGCTTAATATAATTATATGCTTTATTTGGAAATCATGTTCTGCTTGTAATATATGTTTTTTTGGTACATCAAATGTTGTTATTGAATGCATTATCTACAAAAGGATAAGTGGATATGTTATATGTTATATTCCTTATTATGTCATGTATGTAGGTTTAAATTTTTATATAGGTAAATTAAATGTGCATTACTATTTAATTTTATAATGTAGATGACTCTAAAATGCAAGGGTTGATATATGTGTGTGTGTGTAGACACACACACATACATAAAGGGGGTTAAATAATCAAAGAAAATCCAAAAATACAAAAAGAAAGACAACAAACAACAATAGCCTAAACAGCACACTCAGCCAACAAAGACCCAACAATACTCATCCATGTAAATAGGAAATTGGTACGTGTTTATGGACCATGATTATCCTCATGAATCAGTAGCTTTAGCTATGAATGCAGTCATCAAGAAGATGCTCCCAATCATCAATCTTCCATTCACCCCTAAACTTTGAAGCCCATTTATAAAGATAGTCCACCATATTATTCCACTCCCTCAGAATATAAGCAAAGAACACCAAGTCTATTGAGCTAGTTAATTGAAGAATCTGTTGCACAATCGATGACAGTTGCCAATTCAAGACAATAAAACTTTGCTTGTTTAACAAATTAATCAAAATTTATGAATCCAATTCACAAATAATCTTGCACTAGCCAAGAGCATAAGCCTTTTGCAGGGCAATAAGAATTACTTAAGCCTCCATAAGATTATTAGTCTGGTGGCCTTGATATATGGAGAAGAGGAAAATGGTAGCCCCAAAGCTATCTCTCCACATGCCTCTGACACTAGCATGACTTGTATTTCCCCTGAAAGAGCTATCAGTATTAATTTTTAGAATTCCAGTAGGAGGTGGATACCACCTACCTTCTCTTTGAGTTCTACTATTGGGATGTCTCTTGCCATTGGAACATGCCCTTTTTAATCTTAAACCATTCAGTACCAAACCCTAAAGTACAATAGCCTCTCCATCATCCAAAGGAGATCCAACCTCACAATTGGTTGAAATAGACTCCTGAAGCATACCAAGAATCAATTACCAAACTCACAAAATGATTAGTTTTTCATCCTAAAAAAATATGATTTCTCTCTAGCCAAATCTACCAAAGAATACATGAAGGCCCAATAGTCTACGCCATCTGTAGAGGGAAAGAGTGGGTATGGGGGTTCCCAAAATCCTCCAAAAATTAATACGAAAAAGAACATGTACACAAGAATGTCTCCACAACATCCACCAAATGTGCTAGATAGATTTGGAGGAAGCACATTGGCAAAACAAATGTGAAGAAGACTCCTCACTACTACTGCAAAGGAAGCATATGGAGGGACCTTGAAAACCTCTCTTTAGAAGATTATCCTAAGTAAGACACTTGTTACGAGCAACTAATCATAATAAGAAATTGAATTTAGGCCATGCAAATTTATTCCAAACATATTTCCACCAAGGGGCTTTAACCTCACCATATTTTATTCTATCCAATTCATGATACCTAGCTGTCACTGAGTAAATCCCCTTAGGATTGGGAGCCCAATCCAGGACATCCTTCTACTACAAATAACTACAAACTTTCTCCACTAAAATCCTAACCAACTCAACATGATCCTCTTCTGAACCCCCTGGGGGCCACAAGTGACACCCTTTCCACTTAAGCATCTCTGCTCGATCTAGATGCTGCATAATTTTAAAATCACTCACCTTCAACCATCCAACCTCTTGAAATCGTAAGCCTATATTTCATAAGTGAGGATAAGTGGTAAAGATTGGGGGTGACCATCCTTGGAATCTAGCCAGAATAGGACATCCTCACCATTATGACAAATCTAGAACAAGCCCTACTTGATTAAGCTCTCTCTTATTTTAAGTGTATTCCAAATCATAGACCCTTTACCATCCAAGGAACACCTAGGCCTATATTTATTGACAACTCCACTCAAATACTTAGCATTAAGGATTTTATCCCAATATTGGTGTTGATTAGTACACCATCGCCAATAGAGCTTGGCCGCTAGAGCTTGGCCAGTGATAGCCACCTATCGAAGACCCAAACCACCCTATTGAATAGGCCTATATATAGAGTCCCATTTAACCAGACTCCACTTCTTGGAGCCCAATCTACCTAACCAAAGGAACTGCCTATAGAGGGCATCGAGCTCAAATATAAAACTTACAGGGGCAATTTGAACCAACACCTATAGATAGGAAGGGCTTGAACCATAGCATTAAGGAGCATAATCTGCCTAGCAAAGGATAACCACTTGCAAGTCCAATGACTAACATAACCCCTAAATTTATCTAGAATACTTTGTCAGGTACCTCCTGGTAGAGGGGACACAAAAAGAGGAATACCCAAATATATAAAAGGGTTCTATCTAAAATCTAAGAATGCAAGCAATCCTAGATTGGATAAGCAGAGGAGTGTTGAAAAAGAATATAAAATATTTCCCTTCATTAATTCTTTGACCAAAATCAACAAGATAAATGTCAAGAGCCTACTTAAATTTTCATACTTCATTGATTTTGTCACATCCAAGAGTGCAATGTCATCCATAAACTGTAAGTGGGACTGAAGAGGTAAACATTCACCCCAACACCACCTGTGAATAAGCCCTTGACTCACGTGGGCTTTTAATATCCTTCCCAAACCTTCAGCCATAATAATTAATAGATATGAAGACAAGGGATCACCCTACCTAAGGCCCCTAGAGGCACCAAACAGAGAGGAGGGCACACCATTAATTAGCACAGAGTATGACACCGAAGTGACATAACTCATCACCTAATTAATCCAACTTTCATCAAACCCAAAAGCACAAAGAAGCTTGTGAAGGAAAGACTATTTGACCCTATCATAAGCTTTATCCATGTCCAATTATATGAACATAGACTTCTCTTTGGACACCTCCATGGAATGGATAGCCTCAACAGCAATAACCACACCATCCTGGATATGCCTGCCAGCTATATAATCTCTTTGCTCCTCTGAGATAAATTTGGCCAACCAGGACTTTAATCTCTCAACAATTATTTTGGATATGATCTTATAAATAACATTATAAATGGAAATTGGTTGAAAGAATTCAAAATAATTAGCACCTTCTCTTTTGGGGATAAGATCTAGGAATGTGGAATTCATGGCTTTCAACATTTTTTTACTATCCTATGATTCTTGTACAACCTCCAGAAGATCCCATTTTATAGTCTCCAAAAATTCCTAAAAAAATTCAACATAAAACCCATCTAGACTAGGGGCCTTGCCTTTTTTCATCCTAAAAACAACCACCTCTAACTCATCCAAGGAAATGGGTGGATTGAGTTCAACATTGGATTCAAGGGAGACCATAGAAGGAATACAAGCCAAAACCTAATTCACTTCCTCCAATTCCTAAAGAGAATCTTTCATGAATGAAAAATAAAAATATCAAGTGGCCTCCTATGAAACATCTCAAAAAGAAGACAGTTGAACACCTTGAGAGGACACAATAGAAGAGATTAAGTTCCCATGTCCTCTAGCTTTGACAGAGTTAAAGAAGAAGGGAGTATTTTGGTATCCCTCTTAAAGCTAGTCAATCCTTGATTTTTTCTTCCAAAATAACTCCTCCCATAATTCCCATTCAGATAATACCTTCAAAGCTTCTGCTTCAACTTTAAAGGACTCCTCAGTAATCCCTTGGTTTTTGTTCTGCCTAGAGATGATATCCAGTCGATCTTGAGCTAAATTTTTTTCCTTAAAGGCATTTTCAAAGCATTCCTTATTCCACTTTTTAAGCTAAAATTTCAAAAAATGGAGAATTTTGACAAAGGTATACATGGTTGTGCCATGCGAGGGCAAACCTTTAGTCCACCAGTCTTTAATAAGGTCCTGTAAAGAAGGCTCTTATAGCCACATTAATTGAAATTTGAAGGAAGGATTATTAGCACTATCTTATCCATGTGCATAAAATTTTATAGGCCAGTGATTTGGGTCTCTCCATTCAAGGATTTATGTACTGGAGATCCACTAATTGCTTAACCAAAAATTGGAAACTAGAAATCTGTCTAACCTCTCAAAGATACAATCTGATGCAAGGGTTGATAGTTTTAGATAGATACAAAGTTTTTTTATCAGAGTAACAATCAGTTATAATTCAATAACCACAACTGACCAATACCAACAATATGGCCACAACCGGCCAATACTAACAATACAAACACAACTGGCCAATACCAACAATACTGTCACAACTGGTGAATACCAACAATACCACCACAATCGGTGAATACCAACAATACCACATAATACTGCCATAATCGATGAATACCAACAATATCATCACAACCAGTGAATACCATTGAAATGGCCACAACTGGCCTCCAATACCTCTAAGATTTGAACTTGGGTGGTGCATGTGACAATCAAGTTGCTTTACCAACACACCCCCATCTCATCGGTGATGCAAGGGTTGATATTATTCCTCTTAAAGTTTGTTATTTTAATTGTTTAAGTCCTTATTATCTTGGGTTGAATGAAAGTGTTGTGAAATTTGTAATCATAGGTTATTTGTGTAGCTCAATCAAGTTGCTTTACCAACACACCCCCATCTCATCGGTGATGCAAGGGTTGATATTATTCCTCTTAAAGTTTGTTATTTTAATTGTTTAAGTCCTTATTATCTTGGGTTGAATGAAAGTGTTGTGAAATTTGTAATCATAGGTTATTTGTGTAGCTATATGAAATTATTGTTTCTTGTTCTAATTAACCCTTGGAGTCCTACATTGAACTTGTGATTGGGATTGAGTAAAACTAGTTCTTTCAAGTTTTAGTTTAGAGATTGTTACATGTATCAAAGCATTTGGAACGAAGAATATATTAATCTATACTTTAAAATTTCTTATTTTCCTTACCTTACACTCTTTCAATGTTTGCAAAAAAAAAGAACCACTTTTTATTTTATTATATTAGTTATCATTTCAAGTAAGAAGTATAGATAAGAAGCTTCCTAGGAATGTTTAGATTGGTAAATGTATTATATCCATTTTCTCATAAACTCAAAAGATTCATCAAAGTACTTACTTGTAAGGCAGGTTCTCCAAATGTGATAATAACCCACAGGTTCTCAAAATTATTCTCATAATGAAATATTCATCAAACCTGTAACTTGTGTCTTGGTTTCATAATTTATTATACCCTAAAATGAGATGGTGTAAACCCACCATTGCCCATGTGTTAAAACATGCACCAATAGTACTACTCATATTATTACATTAAAAATTTTTTTGGTCAATAAATGTTGTACATAAAAATGTATGCATGATTTGGCACAGATTAGTAAGCATGTGATCTCACAAGGGTGTCATTGTATCTTTAGCCAAATTAGGTGTATCATTTTCATTTTGTATTTCTATATTTCAATAGATTGTTATTGTTCCCACTCATGCATATACACATTTTATTTTGGGATTCACAAGTAAATCAAAATATGCTTCAAGAGGTTTAGGGCTAAAAATTGGTGTATGATCCATACCATGTTTATTTTAATTTGATATGTACACACACACATCAAAGTGGGTTATTATGTAGACACACAAAAAATAACCTATAAGAATGTATTAGTTATTGAAATGTAGTATTTTATGCTACTTATGTATTTATTAGTTATTGGTCCAAATTAGGAGTTATTAACACGTTTAGTCAGTTTTCAACATGCCCCTTCTTCTCTCACTTCCCTTTCTCTCTCTTCTTGTTTGTGTGTCCCATCCCAAAAACATATTGAGTCTAATTTTGAGGGATTTGGGTGCTTTGTTTTATTTTTTTTACTTAGGGTTTTGTAGTCACATTTTGTCCAATATTTTTACTGTTATGTTAGTTTATGTGCCATTAGGTTCATAATTTTAATTCAAGTCATCAATAAATACACAAGCATCTTAGTGCATTTAAAAATCTAGAGAGAATCTTAAATAATATCTAGCATTTATCATTACAATGATTTATTGATATCTATAAGAATTATATATCAAGTAATCAAGTATTTAGAGATCATTCATTGTAGCATTTATGTTTAAAGTAGCAATACATTGTATTATACTAGTTCCTCTATCTGAAGAATCATGGAAGGGTTTGACAAATATCAAGGAAGCTTTGCTTTTCTCTAGTGTAACACATGCCCCAAAACACATCTTTTTGCTTATCATTTTCAAGTTCAACTTCCTAATTAAGGCTTGGAGAAGAAATAAAATTTGTTGGACCTTATGTAATATTGAATTGGACCTTTCAACGATTCTATATTTTAGTTTATATTTTTTTGGTAGATTCTCGAGACCTTTTTATAAATCGGTTATGTTCTTTGTATTATTTGGATTGAGTCAACCTCGTTTTTTCCAAAGTCTAATATAATTGTTTTAAATTAAGGTAAAAGCAGGGTTTGAAGGGGCCCCGAAACCCTTTACAGATCAAGAAAGATAAAACATTACAAACCGCCAAGGAAGGCAAACCCACTGAAAAACAGTAAAATAAAATTAGGTTTTACAAGGCCCTGAAACCTACACAAAACCAGGTTTAACACCCTGAAACAATGCTTAAAAAATATATCATAAGCAACAAGCATTAAACGTGACAATAAAAAACCCCAATATACCTTTGGTTTCTTTGTCACCAAGAATGATGAAGACACCGTCAGATCCAACAATAATGACGGCCAAACCCAAGTTTGAACCATCAAACCCTAAAAACGCGCTGCCCACAAAAAACAGCGCCACAAACAAAGAAGTCTAATATAATTGTTAAGGAGGTTTGGCCCCTTTATTTTTGAATCCAGTGTATTGGATGTATATATATATATACACAACCAGTAACATTTAAACTTCATTCAATTTGGTTCATTATAATGTATATCATCTTGTAGATACATAAATTTTGTATTAAACACTTTTAAATGTTAGTTTTAACCTATATTTATCATAAATGACTTATACACACATATTTGACTCTTGTCCACACTCGTTCTTATCCGTTCATCTATCTATATATCTAACGTTCATGATTCGCTAGATTTATTAGGGAAGAGATTGGGATAATTGTAAATAATGGGAAATTGGAATACCGCTAGGCGATGCGGTTGATGTCCAGGCCGTACAATCTGATTGAAATGCGCCTGTACACATCTGCAATGGATAATCTTTTGAAAACATAGTTATAAGCGACTCTGTTTTAAAAAACTCCGCATGATGATTTGTTTTTGTTTTTATAATTAATTAATAAATAAAATATTCTTAAATAATATATTAAAAATATATGTTTAAATTTTTAACAATAAATATTATCATTTATAAATTTATTAAAAAAATAATTAATTGAAAAATGATACCTATAATCTCTTATTAACAAGGATTAATAAATTCTAATGACATACTGTATTTCTGGTACAATTCTGTATGTGACAAGATTGATTGCAATTATTTGGGAGTCGTGACTGAAAATGGTATTTGATGTCCTCTACTACCATGTTTTTCAGGTTTTCCAGACTTTTCTTGCCATATGTTTTTCTATAATACTTTATTTATTGTACAATTCTGTATGTGACAAAATTGATTGTTACTATTTGGGAGTTCCATAGTAATGTGATTGAGAATGGCATTCGATGTCCTTTCCTGCCTGTTTTCTAGGTCTTTAAGACTTTTCTTACCATATATTTTTTTAAGATGCTGTATTTCTTATACAATTCTGTATGTCTACTATTTGAGAGTCCTATAGTAACGTGACTGAAAATAGCATTCCATGTCTTCTCCGTGTTTTTCAGGGCTTGAAGACTTTTCTTGTCATATATTTTTCTAGGATGCTTCCTGCATAGCACCCATAAGCTTATAAATAGCACTTCCCTTCAGAGCTCAAATACCCACGAGTTTGAAGCAAAGCAAGCAGCAGGATGCAAACAATGGAATTTGATTTGCAGCCTACCGCCCAAAAGTAAGTACAAGCTTGTCATGAATTCTCATTTGTCTTTATACAAGTTTTAAGACGTCTCTGCGCAAAACATTTGCTTCTGTTATTAGTTGTTAAGGGAATGCCAGATCTCATAAACTAGTTGTTATGGCAGTAAGAGACCAGCTTGGTAGAAAAGTAATCAGAATTTTTATTGGATGCTCAAAGGACTATAAAAGTCTTAACCTTTTTTATGCAAATTTCAATTGGGTTTACTCATGGAAGAATTTATTTTTATATTTATAGTGCCCACATGGTGATAATTTGTTGTACTGTTGTTATAGGTGTCCTGTTGGTGGGTCGCTTGCAAATTTTCTGGTTTCCAGGCCGTACAATCTGATGGCATTTCTGAGAAGACTAGATTTTTTCCTTCGGAATGTAAAGGATGATGTAATATATGTGACCACCCCTTCATTTGATAAGGAAGAATTCATTGTCACAGATGAGTGCAGTGTCGAGAACACAGTCTTTTCTGCCTTCCTCAAGGGTGATGATGATCAACCGGCTCGTGTTCACAAGGGAGCTCTCAATCTTTTCCAGCGTATTATGGAAAGTCAAGGTTTCAAAGACATGGTAAGTAAGCCCTTTCCTCCATGTTATAAAGTTGCCATGCTGGGTAGGATATCTGTTATTGGAGTCAAAAATAAATAAATAAATAAAAATCTAGCTCTCATACCCAAATAAATCTTAAACCCGCCTGCAGTTTTGAACCTAATGCAATTTCCTTAGTAGTTGATGTTTTTGGTTTATGGGATATTCGAATAATCAGACTAACACCCAAAGTTTTTGTTTACTTTTTTAACTTTTGCCTTTTATATCTATATGTATCAGGGGCGTTTCACACATAATCTTACATATCATGCCTTAAATTTATAGTTTTCTATAAACCAAGATTAAAGATGTCTGCTAAGAATATTTTTGATTTACATATCAAGCAATATTGAAATTTGACAACCATTGGAGACAGATTTTCAGTCCATAATAACGAGACCAGTTTTTGGAAAAGACTGTCAAGATTTTCATCAATGTTTAGAAACATATTCTATAATCTATCACCAATGATAATAATGGATCAAGAAATATGATCTACAATGTTGTTGAAATTTTTTATATACAATTTATTCCAAAAGCTGGTTTCATTATTTAATAGCCAGTTTTTAGCCAGTTGTTTTCTAGGGTCATCGTTGAAGGAAGCCAATTTATTTCATTTAATAGAGATCTATGTTTGCAAATATGATGTAATGCAGTTTATTAGTTTGTTCAATCAGATGCAGTAATTTTGGAAGAAAACAGAGAAACCCATTATATTTGTGGGTCATTTCATGGGAGGAGCAGTTGCAACCCTGGCGACGCTCTGGCTTCTGGAAAAGAGGGTGAGGCACATCTCTCTTTTTGCATTACATTCGGTTCTCCTTTGGTGGGAGATGTTAGACTTGGGGAAGCAATTGGCCGGGAAGATTGGCTAGGGAAATTTTGTCATGTAGCCTCCAACTATGACATTGTTCCTCGGATGCTCCTTGCACCAATTGAATCGATTGCCCAGCCTTTGAATGTAATTTTTATCATAGGGGAAGGATTATGGGCAACCAGTCCATTAATTTATTGCATCCTTCCACTCAAGAGGCTTGCAGGGATCTTCTTAACAATGTCGTGCAGTGCACATTTACAATAGCAAACACTGACCCAGGAGAATCTGGTTTTGGAAGCCTCTATATACCAGTTGGTACCTACATGCTCTGTTCAAGCTATGGCGCGGCTTGCATTGAGGACACTAAAACTGTGTTGAAGATGCTTGTTATCACTTTGCAAAGTACAGAAGAAAATGGAATTACAGGTGCATGCATTTTAGGGCACACAAGTTATGGTGATATGTTAGAAACGTATTACTGAAAACATAAGTACTGCAAAGTGCATCTCTGACTCCCCCATAGCGATGGGAATCGCCCTGCAATTGGAAGCAATGGCTGTCGACGCTCAGGTAATCTCATTATTTCCATTTCATTTTTACTTTACTTTTGGTTTGAATCAGGGTCACATGATTTATATTTCTTAACAAGTTTTTTTTTTTCTCCTCCCTCTTTTTCCATGTTTACACGCATCTTATGAGAGTTTAGCCGAGTCTTTGTTATTTTTTGTGCAGTCTGAGTTTTAACCTAGTAAGAGCTTGAAGTCGGTCAAATTTGAAGGTCGACCCTACCTGCCAAGGAATTTTTTTATCACGGTTATTCATAAGTTTCCTTTACATTTTATTTTTCGATTTTTTCTAATAATCTATTTAAAATTTCTCTTTCATTTAAAATAGTTTTTTAAAAATATAAAAAATAAAAATAAAAAATTGTTATATAAATAGGTTTATAAGGCCATCAAATTTAACCCTTACTTAAAGTTCAATTTTTCTAACTAGAAAAATACACAACATATAAAATATGAAAAAAGAAAAAACGAAAAAAGAAAAATCAGTATTTTACTTTCAATTCTCTCAATATAAAAAAGTAGATATAGAATCAAATTCAACTATGAGGTATAGGTATTGGAAAGGCAAAGGCAATGAAAAACAAAACAGAAATAAAGCTACAACTTTTCAGATTAATTCACCAATGATAAAACAGAATAATTGCTATTGCAATAATAAATTTTATTCAACTTGGCTCCCTCACAAAAAAATTATAAAACCCTTTTTAAATAGAGGTTTGCAGTAGAATAGAATAATAGATAAACATAGTTAACAAAAGTAAACACTAAACTAATTTCTGATCTATACGCAGATGGAACAACAAAAGATCTTAACTAACCACTAATCTATTATCAGTTACAACTGCAACTGCTCATGCAAAAAATGCACACTGATGTTATCGACGATACCGCTGATGCATGTTTAGACAACAATTTATTTCCCTAATCTTTCTCCACCGCATACATGCAGAACTGGGAGATAATACTGTTGTTTATTCTAACACTCCCCTTTAATTTCTACCATTGATTATTTCACCATTTACAATGCCTAAACTTTGTCTTAAATATTCAAATACATCCTTTACTAATGGCTTCATAAATATATCTGCAAACTGATATTCAGATCTATAAAATTTTAGTTAAATTTCATTATTATTCACCAACTCTCTGATAAAATGATATCTTGTATTAATGTGCTTGCTCCTTTTGTGAAACACATGATTCTTTGACAATGCAATCGCTAATTTGTTGTCACAAAAGATTGTTGTTGGCTCTTCCTAAGCTTGCAATATATCTATCAAGACTTTCCTCATCCAAATTGCTTGGCATGCTATTGATATAGATGCAACATATTCTACTTCAGTGAATGAAAGAGTCACTATGGGTTGCTTCTTTGACACCCATGAAATAACCCTGTCCCACAATGAAAGACATATCTAGAAGTACTCTTCTTATCACTAATGCTACTGCAAAATCACTATCAGTAAAACCATTTAAACAAAAATCATTAGTTTTGGAATACAAGTTCCACATCCTGTTGTCCCTGCCACATATCTCAATATCCTCTTTTCCACTTGCCAATGTGAGTCTTTTGGTGACTCCATGAATCTTGAGATTAGACTAACCTCATACATGATATCTGGTCTTGTAGTTTTAAGATACATCAAACTTCCAATTAATCTTTTGAAGATTGTAGAATCAACATTAGGCCCTTTATCTTCCTTGCTAACTTTAGTGCCTGTTGCAATCGGTGTAGATGTTGGCTTACAATTCAACATTTTCAACATTTTCAACACATCCTTTGCATATTTTGATTGACTAATGATTTTTTTTTTATCTGATTGAACAAATTCAATGCCCAAAAAATACTTCATCAAACCCAAATTTGTCATCTCAAATTCTTTCTTCATTTCTGATTTAAATGTGTCTATAGACAAATTTGTAGTGAAAATTAAATCATCAACATATAAACACACTATCAAAATATGACCTTCTTTATTGATCTTTGTGCACAAAGTGGGCTCACTCTTGCTTCTATTGAATCCATTGCTTTGCATGTATGAATCAATCCTGTTATACCATGCTCTTAGTGCTTGCTTGAGGCGATAGAGAGCCTTCTTCATTTTTTAGACCATGTTTTCGTGTCCATGCACTTCATATCTTGGTGGTTGTTTCACATACACTTCTTCTAGAAAACCATTCAGAAAAGCTGATTTCACATTCATTTGAAAAACTTTCTAATTATTCTATGCAGCAATTGTTAAAACTATTCTAACAGTATCAAGTCTAGCAACTGGAGTAAATGTCTCATTATAAGCAATTCCATAATGTTGTGCAAAAACTTTTGCTACTAGCCTTGCCTTTTATTTTTCAATCTCACATTTTCTATTAAATTTAGTTTTATAGACCCATTTGACTCCAATACAATCCTTACCTTCAGATAGATCAACTAGATCCCATGTGTGACTTCTTTCAATGAAATTTATTTCTTCATCTATGTCTTTGATCAAATGTTCCTCATTAACTGTTTCTTCAAAGTTCATAGGATTATGAGAGTAAAGAAAAATTTGAACATAAATCCAAATATGTCTTCTCCTTTATTATAGATCTCTTTCAACCTTCTCATTTATTTTGATCTTAATGAAGCAAGAGTAGGATCTGATTCTTCACTTGTGAATTGGGAGTAGGAAGATGTGCATGCCCTGATGATTCACCTTGGATAACATTTCATGGAGTTCTTGATGGTGAACTTGATCATGCTTGTGGATTGGATTGATCACCTTGCATAATTTGTTCTTCAGTGTCTTCTTCATTCTGTGGTATTAGTGCTCCAATTGTGATTGATTTGTCAATGCTTCAATCCCATGCTTCTTCTTCCTTAAATTTGACATCTCTACTAACGATCAATTTCTTTAAAATTTGGGTTATACAATTTATAAGCTTTTGATTGTTCACTATAACCAATGCAAATACATTTCTCACTTTTATCATCCAATTTTCTTCTTAATTCTAATTGTACAAGAGAATATGTTATACAACCAAAAATTATGAAATGATTTACACTATGCTTCTTACCACTCCATGCTTCTTGTGGAATTCGGTCCTTGACACTCTTTGTTGGGCTTCTATTCAAAATATATACTGCACATGCTACTGCTTTTGCCCAATATTAATTTGACAAATGTTTAGCCTTCAACATGCTTCTAGCCATCTCCATGATTGTTTTATTCTTTCTTTCTACTACACCATTATGTTGTTGTGTGTACCTTGTAGTCAATTGTCTTTTAATGCCATAATATCTGTAAAAATCTTAAACTTCATTAGACATATATTCACCTCCTCTATTTGATCTAAGTGCCTTGATGTAATTACCACTTTGATTTTCCACCATAGACTTGAACTCCTTGAATTTATGGAAGGCTTTAGACTTTTGCATGAGAAAATATACCCATGTCTTCTTACTAAAATCATCAATGAAGGTCAGAAAGTAAGTACTACTTCCAAATGCTATAGTTTGCATTGGTCCACATATATCACTATGAACTATCTCCAATAATACCCTTTCTCTATATGAAATTTCTACTGGAAAGCTCTCTCTATGCTGTTTTGCCAAAATCCAACTCTCACATGAACTTCTTGGCTGCTCTATTCATGATAACCCCTTCACCATTTTTTTTCTTTATAACAAAATCAAACCTCCAAAATGTAAATGCCTATACCTTAAATTCCATATCCATGATTGGTCGGAACACATAGTTTTAAAATTGGCTTCTTTTGCTCCTTGAATGGATTGAATTTGAAGGGGGAACATCTGATTCTTGATCATATGCACTCTTAAAATCAACCTGTCATTTGGAAATCCATCTAATATAGTGCAAACATCATTCATAAAAGATACTCTGTAACCTTTTTGTACTAGTTTTCCAACACTCATAAGATTATGCTTTAGTCCAAGTACAAAATAAACATCAGGAATAAAATTTCTTTCACCATTTTTTATCAAAACATTTATTACTCATTTACCCATTACAACCACTTTATTATCATTTTCGAATTTCACTTCAGACTTTATAGAATCATAAAGACTAGCAAACAAATATTTATTCCCAGTCATATGATTATTGCATCCATTATCCAAAAACCAAATATTTCTAGTGCTCTCTTGAGAAACATTACATGTGATGAACATACTCTCAGAATTAGATCTATATTTATTTGTATAATTAGCATTCTAATTTTTCACATCTCCTTGTTTATCTCTACATTCATATGCATAATGTCCATATTTTTTGCAATAATAACACTAAATGTTAGATTTATCAAACCTTTGTGAATGTTATTGAAAATGATTTTTTCCACGTCCTCTATTGTTGTAGTTTTGATTATTCCTTTCACCTTGATCTAGATTATTATTTTCACCTTGAGCTAGATCACTTCTACCACCTCTGCATCTGCCACTACCTCTTTCTCTAAAGCTTGATCTTCATCTTCCTCTACCAGATGATTCCTAAGATTTGAAAGTATTCTCAAAAGAAGTAGTGTTATTTCTATTTATTTTTGACTCATGTGTTAACAAGGATCCCATTAATTCATCTACAAATAACTATCTCAAATCTTTGGATTTCTCAATTTCTACTACTATAGCATCAAAGTTACTAGGCAAACTCTTGAGAATCATTTTTATAATCTTTTGATCTATTAATTCTTCTCCATTAGATCTAATTTGGTTTACAACATTCATGACCTGACTCATAAATTGGTCTACAAACTCTGATTCACTCATTTGAAAATTTTCAAAATTTCTTCTAAGAGATTGTAGTTTAGCTACTTTCACCTTTGTAGTACCTTGATATGTTGTCTCCAAAATCTCCCATGCCCTCTTGGATCTTATTATTGTTGTAAATCTAGGAAAGATGGACTCATCCATTGCTTGCTAAATTAAAATTAAAGCTTTTGCATATTTTGTCTTGTTGTCTCTAAGTTGATCTTTTTCTCCCTGTGTTAATGCTTGAAAGGTTGCCTAACCCTGTGGTTTTGCAAAACTATTTTCTACCAAATCCCAAATATCTTGTGAACAAAATAAAGTTCTCATCTTAATTGTCAAAAAATCATAATGCTTAACATTGAAAATAGGAATCTAGGGTTGATTTATGTTGTTTCTTGTTGCCATGATCTGCTACAATAGTAAAAATAAAATCCTTACAAAATTCACCAACAATCAACCTGGCTTTGATACCAATTTATTGGAAAGACAAATGCAATAAAAAATAAAATAGAAATAAAGATACAATTTTTCAGATTAATTCACCAATGATAAAACATAATAATTTCTATTGTAATAATAAATTTTATTCATCTTGGATCCCTCACAAAAATATTATAAAACCCTCTCTAAGTAGAGGTCTGTGGTAGAATAAAACAGCAAATAAACATAAGTTAACAAATGTAAAAACTAGACTAATCTCTAATTTATACGCAAATAGAATAATAGATTATCTTAACTAACCACAAATCTATTATAAGTTACAACTGCAACTGCTCATGCAAAAAATGCAAACTGATGTTATCAATGATACTATCGATGCATGTTTAGACAACAATTTATTTCCCTAATCTTTCTCCACTGCATACATGTAGAACTAGGAGAAATTACTGTTGTTTATTCTAATAATAGGCAAGTTCTGCCTTCACTCTAGGCTCACTGATGATTCTATGGAGCTTTTATCTTTAACTGCAAGAGATGATTCCATATTAATTTGGGAGTAATTTTTAAATTATTTATTTTAATATTTAATGTGTTTTGAAAAAAAAAATGAAAGATTTTTGTAATTTTAGTATTAAAAATTGAGTATTTATTTTCCTAAATTTTTTATTAACTTGAATTTAATTTAATCTATTTTTAATAGAATTTTATATGTTAAAAGATTTTATAATAAACATACATTATTATCATTTACATTAATTGAACTACAACTCTTTCGATTGTAAATTGATTTTTGACTATATACTCCATGAATAAGCATGATAATGAAAACTTGTGTCTTCCATTGAAAAAAGTAAAAGTTTAAACCCACAGACAGATAGGATTATGCCTACCTTTTATAAACTTCCCATAAGGTGGTCTTATAATCCAAAAAATGGTGTCTCACTTGTACGACACATAGATGCAACAACTAATTATTCTACTTTACAATTTATTTTTATAGCTGTGGTAGCTTCTTAGTTCTCCGTATTCTTTCCTATTAATGTTGTTTCCTTTGTTTAGACAGTGAGATTGATAGATTTTTTTAAAAAGCAGAATGTTCATGCACTTAATGCCCTCACAAAGGTTGAAGACGTCAAAAACAAGAATGACAAGAACAATGATAATTTCAATAACGAGTTGACCGCGTCCTAAAGCAAACTGTCAAAGCTTGATTGGTACATTAAGGAGATCTGTAAGAAAAATGGCCTTAGCTACTATGATGTTTTCAAAAATCTAGGTGAGAAAAGGGATTGTCATGTAAGCTTGATTCGAAATTCTCTTGCAGAATTCTAGCATGAGACTGTTGACATCGTGGAGAAGCATGAATTGTCGAGTGACTTCTGATGGCAAAATAAATGGATCAATGCTGGCACTGCATATAGAAGGCTTACAAAGCCTCTAGACATTGCAGAATATTATCATACCCATAAGGGCAATGAAAGTTATCTTTCAAATGGAGCCCAACCGAACCATCACAAAGCTCTAGAAAAATGGCTGAAAGAAAAAGACCAAACTCGCATTGGTAGGGATAAGAAGCCTCGCACCATGTTTGCATCCTTGACTGAGGAGTCCTGTTTTTGGACTCATGTAGAAGAGGCTCTTAAAGCATTGGAAAATCTCAAACAAAAGCCAGGGCAACAAGAAGTAGTGAAAACCCATGAACTGAAAGATAGCCTTGCAATGCTTGAAGATTACGTGTGGCGCATGATCAAAGACGAGTATTTTTGAAGATGTTTTCTTGGAAGGGAGTAGCTTCATGATATGGTGGCAGAAATACAAAGATTTTTAACTTCAATCAAACCCTGATTTGTTGAAATTCATGGAAAATATGGAAAGGACGTTGAAAAATTAGATGCGAGATCTTTTCACTGCAGATTTCTAGATGAACTGCATATAAGCTTGTGCACTTGTTGGTTTTTTTGGTTCCTTCCGTGCTTGCAAAGTTGTTTCTCCATGCCTATGGAATTTTTAAATGTAATTGTGTGTTATCATGTTAGCTCTTCCATATAGAGTCATTTTCTCTATATTTCAGAGAACTGTCATTTTAATAGTGTTATGGTGTGTGTGTGTTATTATGTTAGTTTTTTCATATGGAGTCATTTTCTCTATATTTTAGAGAACTGTCATTTTAATAGTGATATGGTGTGTTTGTGTTATTATGTTGGTTTTTTTATATCGATTTGTTTTCTCTATATTTTAGAGAACTGACATTGTAATAATGTTATTATGTGTTTGTGGACTTGTCTATATTTTAAGTAAAGGTTTTATTAGCTCTGTTAAGGTAGGAGATTATAGGATGAGATGAGTTTTGTTGGTCTAAATCATGGGTATGTGCATGGAGTTGGGGGACAATTTCATGGATATTTTAGGTAACGTGATCGCATTATTAAATAACATGATCATGTTATTTAATTATGGATTGATAATTATCAACCCATAATACGTACACATTATTAAATTTACAATAACACATACGTGTTATTATAAATTTAAATAATGTGTATGCATTATTATAAATTTAAATAATGTATATGCATTATATTATGTATTATATAATGTGTATGTGTTATATAATGCATATGTGTTATATTATGTATTATACAACACATACACATTATATAATGCATATGTGTTTCTTTGTTATAAGTTCAAAATGAACTCCATGAGAATTTGGGAGTTGCACATGAAGCCAACTTTGTCCATAAGCTTATATTTACTACTCTAAATGTTAAGTATAAGTTTAAAATTTATTTTAGTAAATATAAGAAATTAGGGTCACTCAGCATCTAATAGAGTTGGTCTCACAGTTGCATGCCTTATGATGCAAAAAATATTTTTTCAAAATCCAATCAGGGTAATACTTAAGCATTTTTAAGGTCTAAGTATTAAACCTAGGGATTTTAGGACATAATTTTTACAATTGATATCCATGTTTGGTAACTATATAGTCATTTTTTAGGTTTTTGTGCCTTCCATATTAATTCCTATCATTTCTAGGAGTCTTAGGTTTGTCAAAATTGAAATTTTCAAACCACTCACTTTGAAATTGATGTGAAGTGGTGTTATTGGGGTAGCGTAGGTCATGTTCATGACCTACACACATCAAACAACCACTTTACATGTTAATTTCACTTGATCATCACCCCTCCCTTATCCTTGATCACTTCTTACTCATCCCTCATTACCTCTAATCACTCTTTCATCAATCCTCATTGTCTCTAATCACTCCCTCATTGACCCTCACTATCCCTAGTCATCTCTAATTAGTCTTTTATCATCCATAATCACTCCTCTATTGACCCTCACTATCCCTCATCATCCCTAATCACTCTCTCTTTATCCCTTCTCATCCCTCATCACTCTCTTATTGACTCTCACCATCCCTCATCATCTTTAATCACCCCCTCCTCATCCCTAATCACTCCTTCATTGGCTCTCACCATCTCTCATCATCCCTAATCACTCACTCATTGGCCTTTACCATCCATAATCATCACTTCATCATCCCTAATCAATCCCTCCTCATCCCTCATCATCTATAATTACTCCCTTATTGTCCCTCACCATTATTCATCATTTATAATCACTCCCTCATTGACCCTGACCATCCCTCATGATGTAGAGACCTATTACATACTCTACTTGTCCAAGCTCTTTGCCACTATCCATGTAGCTTTCAGTTTGTCTTTTCTTACTTGATCTCTATCTTTGGACTCTCCACACATTTCAAATTCACATATGCATTTTATTAATTTCATTTATTCTCCATCATTATTTGGATGGTCTCACTAAACTCTTCATTCTATTCTCCTTACTCATTGCATTCAATCTCTCTTACTTTGAGACTATCCCCCTTACTAGTCTTTATGCTTTATAACAACTTGGATCAAATATTGTCTCTAGTTCCTTAGGCTTTAATAGTGATCTGAAAAACTTCCTTCCACTCCTTTTATTTCTCTCTAACTTCTTCTCAAACCTATTTAACTTTTCAACACAATCTTCATATCATACACTACCTCTTACTTTGTCATAGACTCTTCTTGTATAGACTCAAATCATCAAATCAACCTCATTGATGGATACCCTATAATATATCCCATTTATTCACAAAGTTCTAAGCTATGGTTTAACTATTTGATAACTTACTTTGGCTCTTTCTACTCTCAAATTAGGTCTTTAGGTTTCCTTATACCCTATCAACCACATAGTCCTCCCCCATCCATACTTATTATTGGTACATTTATTTGCTTTATTGCATTTACTTGTATTTATTATTTAGATTGATACAATAATTATTTATTCTAATTATTTTACTATGTTTATTAATAATTTTCATTAAATAAGATAAACTTGTTTAGCTATTAGTCAACTTGGACACCTATCTTGTTACAGTGGAGTTCCATTCCACTATTAAGGATAAGATAGGATAAGATTGTTTAACTAGTAGTTAATTTGTGTTGATCATTTATACAATTTGGACATATATCTTGTTAGTGTGGAGTTGCACTCCACTATTCATGTAGTCAGATATCAATTTAACTACACATTTTGTGTGAGTTCCCTGATCTTTATCTTGCATGCTTTGATCTATATAAGCAATGACTATTTGTATATTCTATATCAGATTAATATTGAATTATCATAGTAATTCATCATATTTGATTTTTTAATTCATTTTTGTTATTATCTCAAATATATAGTTATTGTTTATTACTATTACTATTTTATCTCTTGTTTATGCTTTCTATTAGATTCATTAGATCCTATATGCTAATTCTACACTTACAAAATTTTAAAACACTATATTATATTTTTTCATGTTGAACTCAAACTTTTCACCAAATTTCATGAATTATTGACTATTACAAATCCTAAAAACTCACTTTGAAAGTAAAAACCCTAATACATGGTTTGGATCAGTTTCATAGACTCGACAAGGGTCAAAATGAGATTTCAATCTTCCAAAGGCATTTATAATCACTTTGACTATTGGATTAGGTTTTATTTGACCCTATTCACATTTTACAAGTGTTATATTTCCCTTTTTAAGCTACAATAGATTGACTTAACCAAATTTGAATAGATTGTGTACTCAGGCTAGGTCTGTATTAATTCGAGAAGAGGTTATTTGTTCTAATTCATTCCAAAAAGGGTTATAAGTCAACATTAAGGTTTAAAATCCTCTACATAATTTTTACACATTTAAAAAACAATGCCTTCCATCTATAACACTTAATTTTCTAATTAATGCGAGATACCACTTTGACTTTGTTAAGTTTCTTGATGACTACAGGACTATGTTAGTTTTCTTTTTGTTCATCCAAATGTATGAAAGCTACTTGAAAGACTATAAAACTTCATGATCATATTATAATAAAATCACAAACGTATATATTTTAATGTTCACTCTAATACATGCGTATACCTTCTCACACAAATGTATACTTAGAACTTTTGCTCGTAAAAGACATGGTTATGTTATTTAACATAGAATGTCCTTATCATAATAACATAATACAATGTTTAAATACTATTAAGTAATTGTTATTTCAAGTTACTAATTACTCATACATTCCAAAATCCCACCAAATCAAATCTCCTCTTCCACAAGACTCTGAATTTCACTCAGATTTCAAGGCACGGTTTGTAAAAGCACAGGGTATATAGTTTTTAATTTGAACATTCAAAATATTTTAAACTCAAATGACAAATTATATAATCATCATCAAATAAAATGTATTTTCAACTTACCACTCAAACAAAGAACACAAAGAACTTGTTACTAATCATGTTTCATGATCATGCACATTGTCGACTATCTTTGCACATAGTCAAGAAGATGTAGGGTCTGTTTGATTTCTTGTTTGAAAATAATAAAAAATTATCATTATTCACTTATTTTGGGGTCTTTACATTCATCCTTTAAAATCCTAACCCCCTCCAACTCTCTTGAATCTAACTTTGAATACAAAATAAGACATGGACAAAACTCTTATTACAAAATAACCATCAACTAAATTTTAACTTCTTTTGTATGTCAAGAGTGTCCTCAACTAACTCAACTACTAACATATTTATCAAATATGAGTTTAGGTATATGTGTTGTAACATCCTAAAATTCTTGCTAAAGTCTAACCACACTAAATTCAACATTAGACTTCTTGAAACAAGATTGAAGTCTCTATGAAAGTTTGAAAATTCAAATGAAATATTTGGTGGGAAAGTCCAATACAACTCTAATTCAAAATTGAAACAAAAATATAAACTTAGAAAGACTCTTAAAGACTTATTATGACCTTGACCACTTTCTAAAGACTCTAAACATGTAAACTAGATCACTATCTATATTGGGTAGTGTTGCTCCTGCATCACCTCATCATCGCTAATCATCTGTTCATCACACCTCATCATCTCTAATCACTTATTCCTCATCCTTCATCTCCCCTAATCACTCCCTCATTAATCTTCACCATCACTCATCGTCCCTAATCTCTTTCATCCTCCCTAATCACTCTCTCATTGACCCTCACCATTCCTCATCATCCCTATTGACTCCATCATCTCTACTCAATTCCTCCTCATCCTTAATCACTCCATCCAATACCTTGATGGTGGTATTTTGTTGGATTTAAACGATTTTAGGAGATACAAGTGGAGAGTTGAGTGCTAGCATAAAATAAAAGACATAGTGATCAAAATGATGTGGAGGCAAATTTGAAACACAAATATTTAACACCTATGAAAAAATATGGGCCTATTAGAAATGATGTAATTCATAATTAAAAATCCACTAGAAAAAGAGAAGCAAGTAAAACCACCATAGCACAAAAATGGGTAGTAAATAATGAGGATCACCAAGCTATGTGATTTCCTGAAACCAATCAATTACTTTTCATATGAGGACATTTTATGATCTAAATAATTATATTTCAGGCCCTCTAATTGTATGTATATTAATTGAGTCATCATACCAGAGAGTGAAAAATAATTTTCAAATGATTAGAACAAGTAGTCCAAGATTGGAAAGTGGTGCTTAATTCATAACTTCAATATTCAATCCAATGAAGAGTGTCACACTATGAGCTCTCTACTTGTACATCTCAAAAAGTGGGTAAAAGTTATCTAGAATTATAAAAATTCAAGTAGATAATACATTATGAACCCAATGATATGGTTGGTAGTAAAAATATCTATACTTACCCAACAAAAAATTATATGAATTAAATATATTATTTCATTAACAAATGTAGATCAATGGTGAGATAATACACTTCAATGTTTCTAATGGAAGTTAGGGAAATTTAATTTCTCCTAAATCATATTTTCAAAAATTGAAATTGAAATTTATACATCATCCATAACCATACACTAGTGTATGGTCTAGCGTAGGCCTTGAGAAATGGATCACCTAGTAGTGTGACTTGGTGTACAAAATCAAAAAATTTAAATATGCAATCCTTTGTGACATCTCACCATTATAGGGTGTGATGTTTTACATGTGGTCAACCATGTATTTACCATTGGCATGTAGTCTATGAAGTAAATCCTTAAAGTTTTATGATAGATTGTCTAGATCTGAAATACCATATATCATAGTTATTTCATAACCTTTCAGTCATTAGTGTCAGGAAGTGCAAGAATATTTTTAGTTCTAGTAAGAAGTATATTATTAATTATAAGAAGTGAATTTTTAATGGCATCCTTATGTAACCATATCATAGTGTGGTTTATCCAACAATAAGAAAGATGAAATAATTGAACCATAAACTAGATGAATACAAGGATATCTTTCAGTCACTTAAATGAGTATACAATGAGGTATGGTGAGGGGAAATGAAGGAGTGATTATAAATGATGAATAATGGTGAGGGTCAATAAGGGAGTGATTAGAAATGATGAGAGATGAGGAGGGATTGCTTAAGGATGATGACGTAGTGATTAGGGATGGTAAAGGCCAATGAAGGAGTGATTAGGGATGGTGAGAGTTAATGATGGAGTGATTAGGGGAGGGAGTGACTAAAGATGATGAGGGATGGCAAGGGTCAATGAGGGAGGAGGAGGGATAAGGAGAGAGTGATTAGGGATGATGAGGGATAGTGAGGGTCAATATAGAAGTGATTATGGATGACAAAAGAGTGATTAGAGATGACTAAGGATAGTGAGGGTCAATGAGGGAGTGATTAGGGACAATAAGGATTTATAAAAGAGTGATTAGGGGTAATGAAAGATGAGTAGGAAGTGATCAAGCATGAGAGAGGGGAGATGATCAAGTGAAATTAACATGTAAAGTGGTTGTTTGATGTGTGCGGGTCATACGCTACCCCAATAACACCCCTCTGCATCAATATTAAATTTAATGGTTTAAAAAATTCAATTTTGACAAACCTAAGACTCCTAAAAATGTTAGGAATCAATTAGAAATGCACAAAACCTAAAAAATGACTATATGTTTACCAAAAATGGATATCAATTATAAAATTTATGTCCTAAAATCCTTAAGTTTAATGTTTTGACCTTGAAAATGCTTAAATGCTAACCTGATTGGATTTTAAAAACTATTTTCCACATTGTAAGGCATGCAACTGTGAGGCCAACTCTATTAAATGCTGAGTGACCAATATTTAGAGTAGTAAATATAAGCTTATGAATAAATTTGGCTTCACGTACAACTCCCAAATGCTCATGTAGTTCATTTTGAACTTATAAAAAAGTAACGTGTATGTGTTATGCAATTTTTACGCATTATATAATGTGTACACATTGTATGCTACATAATATAATGCATACACATTCCATAGCGTGTATGTGTTATTTGAATTTAAATTAAAAATCAAGTGTTTAGGCTCAGAAACGGTTTGGATTTCTAAGCCAAAGGCTTGGGACTGTGCATCTACAGCCGAGACCGAGAGTTATAAGAAAAACCAACAAATTTCAAATTCAATCACCAAATACGCTATGAATTTTAACATTAAAATTTAAAAAATTATTACTGTTATGATGAGCACATTGTCCTCCTTCTAAATGTATGATTTTTATAATTTTTGGGCTATTTTAAGGGTTCAAACTATATTTATTTCTAACACCACCTTTTTTAGGTCACTAAATGCCTCACCCATGCATGCCTATTCATGTTTATCTAATTTGGTTTTTATTTATTCAACTATAAAAAAATTATATGGTAACAAACTCGGCCTAATTCTACACACAATAAAAAACTCAATTTTTATTTTTTTGAGGTAGTTAGGGTGGGTCGCATGGACGGCTATCTATTTTTTTCAGTTTTCAAGATATACTTAATTGCAAAATTAATAAAAAAAATATATTCATTAAAAAAAATCCTAACACACTAGAAGATCTAATATAAATATTCACCAAAGGGTTTCTAAAAATATTTAATGATGCTCAAAAAATGGTGGGTCGCACAGAATGGTACAATTCAAATTTTCTTAAAAAAAAGAGGTCCTCTTCAAATTTTAGATTTTTAACCTATTTGTACTGAACCATTTTTAAAAAAAATATATAGTTTTTTGGAAACTAGACTCGAAATGCTAAATAGTTTTTTAAACCATCTTCAAAATTTGAGTGTAGCCATCTCTAATTATTTACAGAAATTCACATTTCTAAAATTTAAAAAAAATCATATCCACAAATAAACCCTTTTTAATCCCCAAATTGATATACTTACCTTCATATAAACAATCGATTATTTAAAACATTTTATGATAAAATTTTTAGAAGTCATTTAGTAATAATCCAAATAGTTTCCATACTCTACAAATGAAGCATTAAGCATCTTGAATTGTTCCTATATATAGTAGTTAACTTCAAAAAATACTCAAACCTTGTGTGGGATATCAACAACCTTACACACTTACTAATTTCTCCAGCCATAAGGGAGAGTCGTTGTAAAATAGTTTAAATATGATATGGACCCAAACAATACATAAATCCCAAGGAAAGAAATTGTACTAAAGCAAGAAGAAGACATGCTTCATTTAAAAAATGTTTTCACTTCATGATATATGGTAATAACTGTTGCAAATTTTTTTCCTTCAATGTTTTTTTTATTATACGTGCCTGTAATACACTGGGAATTGCTACATATTGTTACATTTCATTAAATCTTAATCATATCAAAATTAAATTCGTTAACCATTTTAAAGTGTTTCTCTTCATTTTTACAGTTTAAAGATTTATCTTAGCTTCTTCTTTCTTATTTATGTTAAATTTGCTAATCATTGATAATATATAAATGAAATGAAACTAATATGTTAAAAGTATACATTCAAAAAAACTCAAAACCTCACAAAGTAGCTCCAAAGCCTATTTTTCAAGATAAAAATAACAAATTTTTAAAGACTCGCTATTGAAAACGAGACAAGTTGTACATATCTATAATTAATAAATGAATCAATTGAAACATGATGTAAAAATAATGATCCAATTGATGAAGAAGACATTGAACAAGAAGCTATTAAATCTTTTATACTAATTATAATTGAATTTGAGGATAACATTCAATATTACGTGTTTCTGATTCATAATTTTGAACTCTATAAAAGTGTTATCCAATTTATAATTTTTGCTCAACAGTATTTACCAATAATTAAAAAACACTCAATATTACATGACTAAAATTTATATACATATAAACACTATAAAATTATATTTTCTTATCAATATAAATTATATTTTACTTTCTTATCAATATAATTTTTTTTATATCAATATATTTTGAAATATCCATTATCAAATATTCCCAGGTCTTTATAGCGGTAGCTGGTTCTGCAACAGATCTGCAGCTATCTTCTACCCCCTTTCTGTGGTATGGCACCAGGATGATTTGTAGTTGGTATTTTGATGAATCAAGGTTCTGATTTTTCTTACAGGATTCTGCTCACCTCAAGAACCCATCAGCGTCACTTTCAACATCTCCTACACCATACATTGTGGAGAAATCTGTTGAAGTATTTGCAGTGGAGATTTCTCTTTCCGAAGTAAATTATGTAATCTTTGAATTTAAAGATTATGTAATTATTTGTAGATTTAATGGATTTTGGCCTTCGTAGAAGATTTGACAAAGTCCGTTGAGGCTACCTGGACCAAAGATTCCAATCCATTTTCACTCTAAAAGGGTTTTCATAGTCTAATTTGTCGAACCTAAGGATTATCAAAGAATTTTTAAGGAAAGATCTTGGTTTTGGGGAAGAGCTGGGCTCTTTGTTATCCCCTAGTTCCTCGAGTTTGATCCCTCAATAATGGTAGTGTCAAAAATGTCGGTTTGCCTTTGGCTCCCTAATCTCCCTCTTTCCTTTTGGGACCCCTCAGTTTGTAAAGCTATTGGTAACTCATTTGGTAGATTCATTAAGATGGGCTCCAAGCGATATAAGTAAAGAGTGTATACTTATGTTCATTTTTATGTGGAGGTAGATCTTAGCAAAGGCGTCCAAGATAAAATCTAGTGGAAACATTATGATTACCATTAGCTCCAAACTTTGGATTATGAAAACAATGTCTTTAGATATCGTTTATGCCATCAAATTGGTCATCTCCAAGGGATTTGTTCTCATGCAAGTAAGTCAAAAAAGAAAAAGGATCATTCTTCTCAACTTAAACGTTGGCAACTTTATGAACACTCTAATCCAACCAAGGGCAGGGAAAAATCTAAAGATGGCACGGTGAAGAAAGAAAGTTAAGAGTTTATTGGAGAACTGACAGTAGCATACTGTTCTTAACAAACGACATTCGCAGATAATGTTACAGAGAATGGCATCAAAAGATCGTATGAATTCAAATCTTCTCGATCTAATAAGGATCATCCGCTATTTGAATCTTAGCATAATCATGTACTTCCGATAATTATTATTAGCCTAATAAATATTGATCACCCAAAATATTAAATTGAAATTCAAAAAAAAAGAAAAAAACCGTGTTATAAATATAAAATATAACCATGTCCAATTTTTTCATCTTATAAACTTTTTGTTATATTACCATACTTATATAACTTAAATTTTAAAGTATAACTCTTTTTACCCATCTTTTTTAATACTATCAACATTATACTATAAATTAATTTATCAATAAAAATACAGTTTTCACATTAAAAAAATCCCAACTATCCATTGTCAAATATTCCCTGACTAACTTATCCCCATAAACAATTTATATCATTATCATGTCAATGTATTTTGGAAAATGTGAATTCCGCGACATTCTTTAGATTTGTTGTGGAAATTGGGAAGCCTGGGGTTCGTTTTTGGAGACTTTTTTGAGACCGACAACATTACGTCATTTCCTGGAAGCTTCCTCGCAACATTTTCTGCTTAAAACTCCAAAAGGTGAAAGAAAGCATGTGAGGCATACGCTATATTCAAAGATTCCTAAGTGGAAAAGGTGTAGACAATGATTTGATTGTGGAATGTTTTTAGATTTTTATATAACACATTTGTAAATAATGCAAGTTTTGTCCCCCACCTTCTTAGGGCAATGGCTATCCAGCCATCAGAACGATATGGCATCCGATGGCATGCCCATTACCTCCTCTGTAGCGTCATATTAAATGTGGGTTTCGAAGAAAGTTCACTGTGCAATAATGTAAAATTAAATATGCTTCGGTTAACATTTAATGAAATTAATGACGGAATCGAAGAAAGTCGCTTTCATGATATACTTGTTAAACGTAAGAATCAGACGTGAAGCGGCTCGCACTACCAAAAAGAAACACAACCGCAATACATATACATTATATATATGTCCTGTCCAAACATGAAGATAAACATTTGTTGACAATTGTTTTTAAAATAATATTTATTAAGAAAGCCTTTTATATTTACAAAATAAACTACAATTAATATAACTTAAAAAATATTTATAGTTATTAGATTAATTTTTTTTAAAAATAACACGTGTATTATCAAAATAGTGAATGATATATTTTTTTTAATAGTAAAATTAAAATAATTTTAAAGTAAAATAAAACAATTCTTTAAATAAATAAATCTCTTTAGTAAATAATGTTTGAACAAATTAAATAATTTTAAAATACAATAATATAATTTTTAATTAAATAAAATAACTCTCAAGTAAATAAAAATAGTTTTTATTCATTAAAAGGGTTTTCCAAGATTCTAATCCTCGAAAATGAAAAATAGAACTTTATATGATGAACTATATAATGTACATAAAATAAAATAATTGAAAATTAGTAAAGCCTAAATTCATAAATATATATTTATAAATATAAATACAAGTATATTTGAATATAATATTTATTAAAAGGTCAAATATATAGATTATAATTAACATAAGCTTTAGCATCATAAAATACATAGAATTTAGACATATCATAGTAAAGTGATTAATAATTAATTTATTAATTAAATATCACATACTATTTGATAAAGGGTTGTAACCAATTTACACATGTAAATGAAATGTATTCAATTTTTAAGGGAGCTATATGCGAGTAAAATTAAATTTTTAATGTGATTAAAATGATAATAAAGAAGGTAAGTTGTGAGGCATTTGTGGAAAGGAGAGGGTAATTTTTTTCATATTGAATTACACTTTGTGAGTTAAGTTGTGAGGCATTTGGGAAACAAAAAAATATCAAAATAATAGTAAAAGTGGAGTAAAATCTACTCCAAAAAAAATGTCAAAATAATAGTTTACCATCAACCTCCCTAAAAATTCGCCCATAACACCCCATATTTTTTAGCCAATTCAAGAGAAATATTAATAACCCAAAAATATAAGCCTAATTTTTTAAAAAAATCTTATTAAATAATAGCCAATTCAAGAGAAATATTAATAACCCAAAAATATAAGCCTAATTTTTAAAAAAAATCTTATTAAATAATAGTTTTGAGAAGTAAATGTTTATTTGTAACTATCACTATTAAAAGATATATTGAAAAGAGTAGATCATAAAGGGTTTGTACTTGAAAGTTTTCCCCAAATTATAATTTACCCTTTATGTCCAAATCATTTTAGATTTTGAATCTTAATATATCTCTCATTATTTTTAAGGTTAAGCTCTAGTGCAAGTAAAGTCATGTCACCTAAAATTTATTTTATTTCAAATAGACTTCAAAACAATCATTGTTGTGATGGAAAGTTGAACTAATAACAAACTAAACTCCTCAAGATTATGTTTGATAATGTGACTAAGAGGACCACTCAAACTACAAATAATACAAATCAATAAAAGATAACAACTAATGTACCAACCATATTTGATAATGTGAATAATAAGATTAGTAAAATAAAGCCAATGCCTTTTTATTTAACACTCATTATTGAAAAAAAATGTTCTTAAAACTATGATATAATCCAGTTCTAGTATTATTTTCATGTCTGATAAAATTGTTGTTACATTTGAACTTGCACATAGAAAAAGGAATCATATAGTTAGATGGGAAAATGATACAAGCAATGGGCATCACAAAATATCTTCTCCTTGCTTTATATTCTCGTTCAAATATAATAGTCCCACAAGATTTAGTGGTATTTGATATTCCACCAAAATTTATTCTATGCTTATCTAGATAGTTCACCACAAAATTAAGTGGCTACTTCTCTTTGGATTGAACACATCTTATTCTAAGGATTGGGTAGGAGTCCAAGTTAAAAGTCCTAACCAAGCCTTTCTTAAAGGAGCATATTACCATGAGATGATTATGTACTTTGAACCAAATCATAACTTGAAGAGGAGTTGTCAAGGTAGTTACTACCTAAAATAGAGGAAGCATATGTAGATCAAGTTATTTAGTTGAAGAATAACAAATTCTAAACAACTTAATGAAAATGAAATGATTATGCAATGGTTAAAACATGGATAGATGATAGTTGTAATCCTAGTGCACTATCCAAAACTAAACCAACCTGATGGGGATGGCCATGGGGGGACACACTTGCATATTCAAAACCCAATGATTAGGAATTAGATGATAGGAATGAAGATGGAATATGAGGGAATGGGAATAGTTTATGGTAGAATGGGGGATTGATAAATTTGATGTTACACATTATGTTTCCATGTAGTGAGAACTTATTTTTATATAACATGGCATACTATGCACTAAGGTATGAGGAACCAAGGTGACTTCATATCGCATGCATAGGACTGACACAATAAATAATAAAAGTTAGTCCAACATCTCACAAAGTCAAAAAGGGCTTTGGTGGGGCTGATGTTGGAAAACCACAAACACATGAGGATTCCCTAGCGTAACACAAGATTGTGATGGATGTTGGTGGGTACAACATAAGACAAACAAGAAAACACAATCACAAAAAACTAAGATATGCCCCTATTTCTACCAGTCAAAGCACACCATGATATGATGGATCGTGGTGACCCTAAGTTGGTATATTAGGAAGCTCAAAAGATAAATAAAATGCCAAAATCACCAAGAAATAATAATAAATCCCAATGCCCTAACATTCCCATAACATGATAGAATAATGTAGCAAAACTAAATATTGAACAAATATGCCATAATTTAGCATGAATTTAAATGAAATGATAAATATATACTTCATATGATTGTCATCATGCATGTTTTTTAATTAATTATTACTATTTATGACATTTTGATAGAGAAATGGTCACATGTTATTATAAAACAATCATATATTTAACTATGATTACCATCATGGGAAGTAAGATTGCAAGAAATAAATCTATAACTTATTATTATTATTTATAATTCAACCATTCTAAAGTGAATATACATTCAAATTTAAATGTTTAAAGATGGAAAACATTCACATGAGGAAAAAATATATTGTATATTAATTTTTAGTCATCATGAAAAGTAATATTACAAGAAATAAATCTATAACATGTTATTATTTATAATTCAACCATTCTAAAGTGAATATACATTAAATTTAAATGTTTAAAGTTGAACAAAATGCACATAAGGAGAAATTATATAAAATTCTCTACACATATAAAATTTATACCAACTCAAAATATTTTTACAAAATGTTGCATACGCGATCTCAAGATTTATATGCCATCTCAAGATCTATATACAATGTGCATTTTGAATAACTACACATTAAATCCTAAAAGTCCAATTGATATTGTATCTCTAGAGAGTCCTTAACTTGTGGTGGATCATTAAAATCTAGCCTCCTCATGCCACTTGATGGATAAAAAGTTGACTGCACAATAACAAGTCAAACCACAAATTTGATTAATTACCTCAATAGTAAATAAATTAGGTCACCAAATAAAAACCTATCTAATATAATTTAGAAATTTAAAATTACCATATTGTTACCATCTTTACTTTGCATTACATCCATTATTGTTTTTGCTTGGTTAAGATGCCCATGCCATTAGATGCCCATGTCTTTTTGTTGGCCAGATAGTCATTGCCAAAATGATGTGCCTATCCAGCTAGAAAAAAGACATGGGCATCCAATGGCATGAGTGTTACATAACCCCCCTATAGCTAATGGTATTTAGATTTACTCTTCTGTATCCCATCACCTCCTCTGCAATGCTACCAAACAAATCATGTCAGTAAATTTATGAAAAAAATCTCTTATTGATTCTCCCATAGGGTATTATGTACTACAACATTAATAAAAATTAGCACTATAAATTTATATAACAAATATCACTCACCTACACAACGTGGCTAAATCTCCCACATTTTTTGTGCAATTTTTAAAATTACATTACCATTTTGAGCATTGCAAACCTAGTTTAATCGCTCTCAACTACAGAGTATTTTCACTTTTGGATTCAAGTATTTTGCAGGAGTATGGTATTCGAGTAGCTTCACTAATGGTTTCAAGTATTTTACAAGTATATAAAAAAAATACTTTTGAACTCAAATATTTTATTCACTAAATTACTAAATTTTTTCTATCCTAAAGTTTTTCTATTGAAATTGAGAACAAATTTGACATTAGATAAAATGAAAAAGATTTGGAGGAGGAAAATAAGATAATGTCATTATTCAATCTAGGAATATAGTTACATGTACAACCCAATCAAATAAGACACAAATCTTAAAGTGATTGGGACTAGTTACAAAAACAAGATAAAGTTGAATACCACCAAAAGGATAACATTAAGAGAAAGTCCAGCTGTTTTACCTCACCTCTACTCAAAAAAGAGCTCTTTTGCATAATTGTTCACCACTATTCAGATCTGTAGCATAAGTTCCATGAGTTAGTAAGTAATATTTTATATTTTTGGGTTTTGATATTATATTTTTATTAAACAAATTATTTGAATATTAGAAGCAGTAATTTTAGGGTATGCGGTTATTTTTCCTTTTCAAAATCTGAATTTTATTGAACTGTGTAGATAGAGGGAGAACCCAAAATTAGGGGTTGCTCTATTCATGTTTATGAAGAGGTAAATTCATTTCTCTTAATTTTTTTGGGGGTAAATGTCACTGTCAAACACATATTGCAAAAACTAGGCAACCAATAAATATATGTTTAAAATCTTTACAGATAAAGACTTCTACAATGAAATTTTTTAATGTTGAGACAAATAAAATAATTAAAACTCATAATGTTTTACTTACAAACATGTTATATTTTCACATTGGAGACAAATATAATAATTAAAACCCTCAACAATTTACCCACAAACATGATATATTTTTTAAATATTTTTTGCATTTGGCTTATAACATTATATATAATAATAAAATAGATTATAAAATAATATCATATATTAATATATAATATATTATATATTATATTACAATATTATCATATATAACAAGTTATATATAATATAATATAACATATTTAATATTATATATAATATATAATACGAATATGTAAATATAGAATATATATATTTAATATTGCATATTATGACATGTTATATTTAAATATTATATTATTTATTATATATTATATAATTTATTAAATTCATATAGTAATAATAATATATTATATAATTATATTAATATATATTATTTAAATTATATTAATATTATAACATATATTATATTATATTATATTATATATTGAATATTATATTACATAGTTTACATTAATATCATACACTATATTAGAATGTATTATGTATTGACATTTCAATATTATATTGTAACATGTAATATTCTAAGTACCAAAGGAAGTGCCTACACATTATGTGGTAAAGTGTACTATTGATTTGATCCCTGGACTACCTCCTCCTAATGCTTCATTATACTTCAGATCATTTTTAGAAAATGAAGAGATCAAGTGATAGATTCATGAACTCGTTGACAAAGGACATATCAGGGCTAACTCATCACCTTGCCAAAGCCAAATATTTATTATGCCAAATAAGGACAGTACATGGAGGCTCCACATTGACTATCAAGAATTCAACAAGATCATAATGAAAAACCACTATCTCCTTCCACAAATTGAGGATCTTCTAGACCATATTTGCCATGCCAAATAATTCACTAAGATGAATCTTATGTATGGGTATCGTTAGATTCCCATTGATCCTACAAACATATAGAAGACAACATTCAAGGCCAAATGAGGTATATTTAAATGGTTAGTTGGCCCTTTGGTTTGACCAATGCTTCATCCACATTCATGAAAATGATGAATGACATTCTTAGGTCATTCAAAACTTCATTTGTTGTAGTCTACCTTGATGACATTGTAATCTATAGTGAAATATGGTAAGTACACTTGTATGATATAACATAAGGGCTTGACACTCTAAAAAAACTCAAATTGTCTTCAAACATGGAATGATGTATTTTTTCAATGCCATAAATTTAAAAACTAGAATATTTTATGGATGAAAAAGGAGTGCATGTAAATCTGACCAAGATTTAAGTCATCTAATATTGATCACAACCAAAGAATCTCACAAGATTCACAACTTTTTGGGATTGGAAAATTTATACCAAAGTTTTTGACTTGGTTTCTCTCATGTAACTTGCCCTTTAAACCATGTTACCCAAGGTGTCACTAAATTAAAGTTCAATTGGGCTCCCACACAACATAAAACATTCAAGGAATTGAAGAGAATGTTATATTCCACATTAATACTAAATTTACTCAACCTTTATGAACATTTGAGCTTGAAATAGATGCCAATGACTTTGCATTTGGAGTAGTACTCACTCAACATGGTCACCCAATTGCCTACCATAGTGAAACCTTCACTTCACTGGTAAGTAACTACACAACATATGGTTTTGATACTTATGTCATTGTTCAAGCATGTAAGAATTTGAAAATTTTTATCTTGGGCAAGGAGACTACGATCCATGTAGATCATAAGTCACATCAAGTTTTACAAATATATAACAAATTATAGAAAGAATGGCATAAGAAATAGTCTTCTTATCTTCAATAGTTCGATTTGAAAATCAAGCATAAGAAGGGAAGTCCTAGTCTAGTAGTGGATTTCTTAAGCTGCCCACCAGTTCAAACTCTCCTTTCTATACTTGATGCATGTGGACATGAAGTCAATGCATGGTCAAAATTGTATCCAACTGGTATAGATTTCATAGATATCTATCATAATTTGCTCTATAGTAATTTCGTTCTAGATTTTTCCTTGGGAACTTATGTGTTCCACATAAGGAAAATAAATAGAAACTAATATGGGAGGCCCATTTTTGTAAGGTTTCAAGACACTTCAGGATTGAAAAGACATTTTTAGTGTTGCAAAATTATTTATTTTGTCCACATCTCAGGTGTGATGTCTCTAAATACATCAAGTATTGTATCACATGTGCCATATCAAAACTGCCCAATAAGAATAAAGTTCTATACAAATCTCTATTGGTTTCAATGAGACCATGAGAATCTATTTCCATGGACTTCATCTTAGGCTACCCTACTACCAATCATGGTAATGATAGCATTTATGTAGTAGTTGATAGATTCTCAAAATTAGCAATTCTCATACCTTGTAAGAAAGATATATTAGATCTAGAAACAACTTAATTATATTTTCAATATGTATATATCCAATTTATAATCTCATAAACTATATTGTATTATAGAGACTCTAAATTCTTGAACCATTTATATAAAGCACTTTGGTCTATGTTAGACACAAAACTGAACAATTTCACCACTTTCCATCGCCAAATTGATAGATATATGAAAGTGGTCAATAGGATGATAGTGCATATTATTAGTGTGTATAAATTGAATAAAAAACACACTTGGGATGATATTATTCATTTCATTCAACACAACTACAATAGATATTTTCAAAACTCTATCACACATAGCAATTTTTATGTTTGTTTGGGTTTTTACCCTCTATCACCCATTAACATAGCTTATCCTATTCTTATAACAACACTATAAAATCCATCCAATAAAAAAGATATTAAAAATTTTATTTATCTCATTGATCACATTTAACATCTTCAACAACAGGTGCAAACCATTCTAAAACAAGCAAATTCTAAGTATAAGCAATGCCATGATAAGAGTCGACCACCACACTCCTTTCAGGTTGTTGAATGAGTCTGGCTACCCCTGTAGAAGGAAAGACTGACATGACCTTACCAAAATATTTTTTCACTTTAATATTAACCCTACACCATCACAAATTAAGCAGGAGATAATGCCTTTGAGCTCAATCTTTTGACTTATCTTGGGTTGCATGCAGTCTTCTGAGTAAAACTCTTGCAACATTACTTTCCACATTTGTTGGATATTTAAACCACTAAAACAATTCTCTAATAGGTAGAGATCAATCTAAATTACATTATTACATATAATAGGATCAATTCATTGATGGATGGGTCAAATAGACATGTCAATTCTAGAGTTTTGTTGCCTATAATCGGGAACACTAGTGATGGACTCTAGACACTAGAATTATCACTTATATCCTAACTTCTAAATTTATATCCATATCATAATAAAAAGTCTTTTCTAGAAATTCCATCTACACATATTAGGGTTCATTGTCACCTTTCATGTTATCCATTTGGATCGTACCCAAAATTCTAAATATCAATATTTTTATCAAATGCTAGGTCTTCCAAGTTAGGACATGTCACCATGATAAAAATGGGTTAGCTCATGAAGTTGAGATGACTTTAAGGAACTATCTATTAATGAGTACTACCTACATATTTACATAATCTAAATAGGGCCTCATATTTATGTAGTTCTCCCCTTTATGTGGGATTGAGAGTTAAAAATGGTGTAAAATGTTACATGCAAGTTCATGTAGTGATGTAGGTTGTAACTTGACAAATACCACTCATGGGTTATTCTTTGAATGATTCAACTTGTAAGACTACTGCTCTTATGCCTGATTTGGAAATAAGATGGAATGGGGAAGTATAACTCATTTGTGTAAATGATTTAGTGTGAGATTGATAGGTGCTTATTAATATTTGTTAAATGAATAATGAATAGGATTTTATTTGTATTTATACCACACCTTTTGAAATAATCTCATGGTAGGGTTAAAGAAGACAAATAGGTTGACCCATACATTTTTATAAATTTTCAAATTTAATGATTCATAAGGCATTTACACTAGCATCATATTTGGGACACTAGTGTCATAACCTAAACCCTATTATCCTTAGGGTGAAAAAGTTGAAAATTTATAACTATTTGTTTAGGATAGATATCAGGTTTTATGTAGACAATTGGTTAAAGGTGATTGTATAATTAGAATTTTGCGGTTAGACTACAAGATAAGTAATTAAGAATAATGAGATAGCGAATATGAGCTATTTGGCAGTGAGAATGATATGAACTAAAGGGTAGATCCATTATTGATAGTTTTCAAATGTGCAGAACTAAGATGCCATATAAAATCAGATTTTAGTATCTATAAATCCAACCCAATTGTCGGTAGTAGATCAAAATACTTTATAAATAAGACTCAAACACTTCGAGAAGAACCTCCATAACCTTTCAATAAGAAAATAATAAGTAATATTATCCTAAAATATGAACCACTACCTCATATATATATATATATATGCTACTAAGGCTATGGTTACTCCATAATCTGACATTACTAATAAGATGTGAACATAGAGAAATGTGACAAGATAAGGTAAAACATTATGTAGGCCATAAATCAGCCATATATATCCTTATACCTGTTATAGATTAAGGGCGTAACATACTCCTTCCTTTCAAAGCAACATTTACCTGAATGTTGAGTAACATTGGATGTTTCTCTAAGAATTATGCATCCTTACATAAATGCACAAAGTTAGGGGATAAAAAGTGGCCTACCCAAGGACATGATTTTTGTAAAATTTTAGAAATTTGAACTTGTATAGATAATTTGAGATGTCTACACTCCAAATTTGAACAATCCTTTGGAGCTTCCAC
This sequence comes from Torreya grandis, assembly GCA_037957365.1. Classification (NCBI taxonomy): domain Eukaryota; kingdom Viridiplantae; phylum Streptophyta; class Pinopsida; order Cupressales; family Taxaceae; genus Torreya; species Torreya grandis. The sequence continues at coordinate 72,591 of JARHVA010005408.1, forward strand.
AATTGATGCAGCTTTTTCAATGGATTTTTGGGGACACTACTACCTATTACTTCCAAACTATTGTTTGACTAGGGGATTTAGGCAAGCATGCAACATCTCAAAGCAATCCCTTGGACTCTGCCTTGTAATCTGACCTCAACGCTTTTCTAGTTATCGCCCTGCTCTAGGCTTGTCCCACATGATCCATTAGCAAGAGAAATGTTTAATACGAGACTAAGTGTGAGTTCAACTCATCACCAACAGAGGTAGATAAGAGGATAAGAGAGTAGGAGGTTATAGATTAAAGCCAAACTTCCTATTAAAACCACTCTTCGTCCATGCATATGGTGGTGTTGATCTTTTTTACATTGAGTTGGTATTTTTGTTTGCATGCATAACCACACCTAATCATCTTCTTTTCTCATATCTTTAGTAAAAAACATAAAACATTTCCTAAAAATAATTAAAGAATTAAATCATGTTCTATTTATTTTTAAAATAGCTTTCCATAATTTTTTAATTAAAAACCCTTTGTAAGAGGCCTTTTTTGAAAAGTCTATGTAAAGGTGACTGGGTAGGTATTTTTTAACTGTTGTTGATGTGAGAAGGTCCAAAATTTTGTGCCAATTCCAACGGGTGGTTACACAACATGCTTTGTTTTTAAACATGTCGATCATTTAAACTTTTAGTGCAATATTTATTAAATAGGCCATTAATGATGGAAATTATATTTTGCTATAACTTTTGATTGGTAACTCATAATTGAGTGCCACTTTTTACAAAAGTGCATTTTTTTTCATCATATTTCCATTGGTCTAATTTGTTTTGTAAAATGCACTCAAATTATAAAGTGCCATATTCAAGGGGATTTTGGGCCCTACTACTTTATATAGCATACTTCATGCATTGATTTCTCTCATCTATATGGAGTCATTTTTGGCCCAATCCAAAGTCCATCTCTAGAGTGTGCACCATTTTTTACCCACTCCAACATTGTTTGCTCACTTGGTTGCATTCTTGGTTGTGTCCAACGTCCTTTTCATAAGTGTGTTTTAGGGGTTTATTACAGAGTATATTGTGAAATTATGCACTTTTTTGTGTCTTCTCTCAGCCATGTCGACCCTATTTGAGAGAATACATATGAGAAGAGTTGTTTCATCTCTAGTGATCCTTCTTGGGAAAGACAATTATGTTTTGTGGCATGTTTATATGGAACACTTGCTCACACGTAAGAATCATATTCCATTTCTATATGGATAGATTCCTACACCCACAGATCCTATTCGGTACGATAAGTGGATTAATACTTGTAACAAAGTTTTTTCCACTCTTTTACTACATTTTTCCATGGATCTTCATTTCTATGTGGAATATACAAAGTGTTCATGTACTGTTTAGAGCATAGTACAGAGTGTTTTTGATGATCTTACTGAGATTTATGTCACACCTCCTCTTCCACTTCCTATAGTCTCTTCTAAGACTATGTACTCTCACCTCATACTTTTATTATTTGTGATGATACACCCATGGTGGATAGTGCTCTCTCTTGTGTTAAGCCCCCACTACAAGATAAGATTTTGCCAAACCTTAGTTGTCCTATTGCAGATTCTACTTCCGTTCCTGTGCATATTATTACTCTTTCATAGCCTTCATAGACTTACCTTTTTGAGAAATTTACTAATTTCAATACAAGTACACCTATTGTGAGCATTGATGACTCATCTCTTCCTATGGACATTCTTTCTTTAGTTGGTGAGTCGTGCTCGACTCTTCACATTGACATTCCTTTAGTGAATGTTCCACATCTATCTTTTTCTCTGATTGTTCTCTCTTTCATTGTATGCTTCTACATTGCCATCTTCTACAGTTAGTCTTGTCTTACTTGATCAGATTTTTGTAGATTTGAGCATTATTAGAGAGACATTTCAGCATTTCCATAGATCTACATCATGATTCCTATCTACATCCCACTTGAGTGGGAATTCAGTAGTTTGACAATTTATGGTTTATTTCTTATGAAAGGAAGAGATTGAATTTGTTACAAAGGGACCTAATATAACATTCACCATGAAACATTCTACGCATACATTCTCTCTTTTCTTTGTGGAGGCACACATCTTTCACATTTTGTAGGATATTAGGATCATCACTATGTATTTGGGTACCTCATCAGGCCTCGTTGTTGGGACCCAATTTTATAGCCCACCTAAGCTATGCTTAAGGGGAGTGTTGGAGTGGGATTTCTAGTCCCTCCTTTTCTTTGTCTCTCTTTTGGGAGGTATTTTTTTTCCACTGGGTTTTCGTGTTTTACTCCACTTATTGAGAGTTGCATTGTATATGGGTACCTCATCAAGCCTTGTTGTCAGGACCCATCTTTTTTTTCGCCCACCTAAGCTAAGCTTAAGGGGGGGGGGGGGGTGTTGGTGGAGGATATTAATTATTTAATATACTTATGAAATGGATAATTCCTACACTTAAAGGTTTAGATTACTTAGGTGTGATAAGAGGTTAAGTGGGTGAGAGGGTGAGTTCTACCTAGAGTTCCATTTGGAGTTATATTGAGTACCATTGTGAGTTGTCCTATTAATTCTACAGTGAGTTACACTCAATTCCACCATGATTTTTCTAGTGAGTTAACTCCCCCTACTCCTTCTTTATATTCCTTTTCACCATGCTATTGTAATTAACCAAGAACTAAAGAGTTGATTAGTGCAAAGCAAGTAGTGCAGTGGAAATAATTAGTAAGCAAGTCATTTTAATACAAAAGGCAATTATTACACATCTTCTTACATGTTTTTGAATACAAATAAGGTCATAATTATTGTAGAATACTTGTGTGCTCACTTTACCAAAAGATCACCTACTGGCCTATTTTGACAGGAATCGTAGGGCTTTGTGGAGGGTTAAGAGGAGGAGCAACCAGAGGGTTTTGTGAAGGGTTGGGAGGGTTAGCAGGATGGGTTGTTATTAAAAAAAAAATTATAATTAAAAACATGGGTTAAAAACAATGAAAATTATGAAAATTTAGGGTTAAATAGAAGAGATTTTGATGACTTACCTCTCCTATGCAGTGACATCATTGATCAACAGGTCTGTGGAGTGACACTTCCTAGCACTGGTTTGCACAAAATGTGATCGTGGAGCACGCTATGAGGAGGAAATGTGAATGTAAAATGAATGAATTATTCATTTGAGTTTCCCTATTTTTTGGGGGACACAGGGAACTTGATCATGTTATTAATGCAATTGCATTAGTGTTAATAATGTGATTGCATTATTGTTCAATATAACGTGATAACATTATTTAATAATGCCATCGTGTTATTAAATAACATGATCGTATTATGGTTCATTGATCCCTAGCCTAATCTTAAGTAACATGATCACATTAATTAAATAACATGATCTCATTATTAATTAACACAATCACGTTGCATTAAATTTCCATGGAATTGTCCCCCAACTCCATGCACTTACCCCCTCCCATGTTGCATCCTCATTAGTTAGATTCTTCCACTTGATCAAATGATCCTTAATATCCCTTATTCATAGCCTTTTAATGTGTGTCTTAGAGATGTCTTCAAGCTCCAGAATGACTCTGCCTTCCTCATCCAGCTTAGGTAACTCAATTTGGGCTGACACTCTCTACCCAAATACCGTCTTCAAATATGAGACATGAAATACTAGATGTATGCATGTAGACTAAGGTAGCTCCAAATTTTTATGTGACACTATAAATTTTCTACAAGATCGGATAAGGGCCATAATAATTGGGATAATTTTTGTTATCCTTTTTTATTTTGCTTTACATAAATTTTCTTGTATGTTTTTAGGCACACAAAACCCAATCTCTCACTTCAAAATTACTCTCACAATGGTTTTGATCTTCTTGTTGCTTCAATACATTCTATGTCATTGCCAAAAAAAATCTTAAACTAGCTAGTACCTCTTGTTGGTGTTGAATGTATTCTTTAATAACTTGAACCCTTGGTTAAACCATCAAGGATGAGGTGAAAAATGGGAGATGGTAACCATGTAGTGCCACAAAAGGAGAAATTTTGGATGAGATATGGAAGGAAGCATTATACCAAAATTTTACTATGAGAAGTTGATTAACCCATCTTCCATGTTTATCCAATGCAAAATAATGGAAATAACCCTCAAGGCATTTGTTGACCACCTATGTTTTGTTGGTGTGTTCACATTATTGTGTCCAACAGAGTAGTTAAGATTGCTTAGGGAATTGTGTTGAGTCCTAATTTGGTGTGTGATCATTATGTTATCTTACCAACAATGGGTTATCCCACCTCACTATCTCTCTTATTCATAGGAGCATTCCATAGTTGTAAAATATGGAAGACCACAAGTTGTGCATAATTCTTTGTGTGTGTAATGTCTGAGTGCTTGTGTATGTGGGTAATATTATTGTTGTGGTAGTGGCTTGTTAGAGAGACCCTGGGTGAGTGCATTGAGTACCCTGTCATGGTATCAAAGCCTCTCCAAGTAGCTATTACTCAGCCCAGGACATACAGTCTTTTCTTGTATTGGTTATATTTAGTTTAGATTGGTTGTACCAGGCCATACAGTGAGGGTTTTTCCTTGAATATTTTTGCTTTGGTCTTTGATTGCCTCAAACTCAAGTTTTTTAGTTGAGTTTCTAAGTGTTTTATTTAGTCTTGATAGGACCAAATCTCCCACAACCGTTTGCATTATTTACTTTTCAACAGCCTCACTAGCCTACATTATGCAATAATAACTTAGCTTTGAGTTTACCATCACCATCACTTAAATCAATAATCGTGCTCTATTGTTATCAACTTAGCACATATTTTTCCATCATTCAATCATGTATGCATATCTGGATCGACCATACTCAACACTGCCTCATCATTCATTCTTTGATTGTGACCTAACTCAGTGTCATATTGTCTTTGAAACTCCTCCCTTAGTTTCCATCTAGATGTGAATTAATTTACCTTCTCATAAGATCTCTCCAAGAGAGCCATTCAAATGAAATCTATAATACGTTGAAGGGCAAGCAAGGTGTACTGAGACATGGTCCTACTTTCACCATCGCATGTTGTGTTTTAGCTTGATATTGAGCTCAATAGGCCTCCAACTACCTCAAAGATCCTTCTCCTCATATCGCCGACCAAGGTTCCAACTTTCCACCACTAGTCTCCCCTCCAAGGTTTATAATACATAGATCTACCTCTAAAGTATATCTGCAAGGGGAATATGTAGGCTGTATACTTGTATTACATAGGCTTTTTTATTTTAGACCTTTAATTCTTTTTGTGGTATTTTTAGTAATAGTGATAGTGAAGGCAGTGATGATGATTCTGCTAGATCAGGTGGAGATGGTTGATTGTTGACAACACTAAATGACTCATCTATTTGATTGATGATTTGATATTCACATCTCTATGCATATCTTCGTTGAATTATTTTCACTCGGCTTTCCCCTTCAAAAAATGCCCTCAAAACTACCAATAACCTCTCAAAAACCACCATCAAATGTAGATCCTCCAACACAACCTACATCTTCATGCATTTCCTTGCATGTCTCTATCTTGCATCTACCCTACATGGATTTCCTCCACACAACCTATGTATTGAAATAGTGTTTGGCTGTGTTCAATGGTATTCTTCATTATTTTCTTATTTTAGATCTCTAATTTGCATCAAGCTCCATGATCTCTATGTGGGATTTGGATCGACACCTCACCCAACCTCTCTGATTTTCATCTACTATTCCAACTAACCACCGATAGCCTCACAACTTAGATTACTCACCATTTGCCTTCCTGCTTCCATCTTTCAATTTGGTGTGCCAAGCACCAGGAGCAAAATATGATCCTCCATCAACCTGCTCTCCATGTCTTGAATCTAGAACTGATCCATCCTACTTGCAGTGTTGTGCTATGCTCACCCATATATATCCTCTCTCTCCTCTTCATCATAATGTTTGGTTGAAGCAGAAGTGTAGCCAGAGAGTGATTCAAATTTCAAATTAATTACTGTTAGGAGGAAAGGCAAGATTTTCCAATTGATTTAAAATTTTAAATTACCACCCATTATCATTGACATATATATATATATATATATATATATATATATATATATATATATATATATATATATATATATATATATATACTGTGGTCATGTTTCATTTTGGGAGTGCGAACCGCTTCACCTCTGATTCTTGTGTTTAATAATTATATCATGAAATCAACTTTATTTGATTCCATTACCAGTTTCATTATATGTTGATTGGTGCATATTTGATTTTATGTTATTGTGAATTGATGGGACAATAAAGGCTTACTCAAGGTAAAGGTTTACACAAGCTGGCCTGGGAATATTGCTAGCTCACATGTGAAGCTAGAGGGATGGGATTCATCGACATAGCTGGACAAGGATCTACCTTATGTTTCAAATGGATTGTGAGGGCCATTGAGGGCCCAAAAGCTTTGAAGGTGTTGTTCAAAAATTGTATCTCATCAGGCTTGCCCAAGGGTAAGAAAGAATGGAAAGGGCTTGGCTTCCCTAATTTACTCTTCATCTAGTCTCCAGTCTAGATCACTGAGTCCTTTATGGCCAAAAGCATATAGAAGTCTTGGGAAAAGATCAAGCCATGATTCCTCTAGAATGGCTCCAGTTTTTGTAACACTCTCTGATAATTCCCACTCTCTTTGGTGGCCTCCCATTTTCTATCACGATGAGGTGCCTCTAGCAGAAGTCCCTTGGATCAACATGCTTAAGCTCTATCATAGAAGAATTCATATCCTACATGATATCTTCTATAGGTGCTCTTACTCTTGGCTATCCTGAGAGGAGGCAAAATCTTAATTTTGATTAACCAATGCAAACCAAGAATTTTACCTCAGGATCCTCAATATCGTCCCAGCTTCCATGCTCCATAAAAGTTTGGTCCATTCCACTAGGCCTTGTTGGAAGGACTAAAAATGGTATGTTGAGACACCTTTCCACAATTAAACTACTTAGCTTGGCTATAATTGGCTCACCACACCCCCCCCCTCTCCCCCCCCCCCCATTTTCCCATGGTTGACAAGCTTAACAATTGTTGGGGGTTGCACTCATCTTTTAAAATGTGGAACTTTTGCTTCAACACTATTTAGGGGGTTTGTGTGGAGCCCAAGCTTGCTCATTTTTCTTGGTGTATACTGCACCAAGGCTTACCTATTCAAAGAAATCTCGTTCAGCTTGGAGTCTATTTGCCTACTTACCCTTTATGTGGCTATCTTAAGATGCTTCTTCATCTCTTATGGTATTGTCCCAAAACTCAAAGGGTTTGGTCTTAGATCCATGATCTTTTTAGGCCTTTCCAACCTGAATTCTTCCTTTGGCAACACATCTTCCTTGGAGACAAACCTATGATGCCTTTCAAATACACACAAGTCTGACATACTTTCAGAGTGGAGATTCTCTTTTAGATTTGGAAAGAAAGAAATAATTCTGTGTTTAGTCATGCTTCTGTTGATTTTAATGTTTTTGCTTTGCACAAATCTTCTATTATCTCCAATGTTCTTTTACAGATTAAATTCCAAGCCAATAAAGTGGCTATGGAGCTTGGGCATCTTCAATACCTCCTATCCCATTAGGGAGATGCTCCTTGTGCTATGGCTTGGGTTCTACCTTCTCCGCCTAGGGATCCCATATTGGATGACAGAGTGCCTTGACCACCTTATGGTGGGCATCATTGCATCCATTACAGGTGCAGATCTCATAGCGGCACCCCGTACTAGTGCATTTCCCCTCCTAGGTAGCAATGAAGGTGGCAGCCACCGCCTCTTTCCCTTGTTGGGCAAGATGGCTGGGATGCTCCTCCTCCCCCTCCACGCCTAGATGCTTGAGGGGTGCCACTTGGAGGTCGCGTAGACATGTTGGATAAGTTCCCTAGGCTTTCTTTGGCTATCTTGCCCACTCATATATAAACATAGGAGGATACAGACACTACCCAAGTTATTGGTTGGGAGCCTATTCCAGATGACAATGATTTGCCAAGCTCAGGCTAGGGTCTTGATGATATGGATCCTCCGTCATTTGAGCTTGCACTTGTTGCTTGAAAGTTATCTCTTTTATGACTTTGTTGTAACTTATTTCTAGGTTTTGCCTAGATTGACATTTTGTTTTTTGCTCCTAGACTTTATCTAATGTATCATGGCATACTCTCATACTGCCTTATTTTTTTGTGAATTATTTATATATTTCTGTTTAATTAATATATAAATATATTTCATTAAAAAATTATTTTTAATTTAATATATAAATTAAAACTATTAATAATCAAAAAAATATATTTTTATTTAAAAAATAAACATTTTAAACAAAATATACAAATAATTATGATATATAAAATATGAACTATGACACCGCATAATCTTTATTCACCATTTAATGGAACAAATGAGACCCTCCCTTGCGCATATATATATATATATATATATATATATATATATATATATATATATATATATATATATATATATATATATATATATATATATGACACCGCATAATCTTTATTCACAATTTATTGGAATAAATGAGACCCTCCCTTATGCCCATAAAACTATGACAGCTATCTTATTCACACTTTATTTCAAAACACAAATTGGAAGCAATATGACTACCTAATATGTTTTCTTTTGTTTGTTTTTTAATTTAATTGGGTCATATAGTGTTACTCTCTGAAAAATTATTTATAATTGAATTTATATATTACATTATGATTGAATTTATATATAAATATGTAATGTAAGTTTAATATAATGATAAATAATATTGAAAGATTAATTATGATTAATTAAAATGAAAATATTATTGATTGGAGTAAAAATTATATTATTTTTATTTTTGTAAGGATTAATCTGATGTTTGTTAGTTTTTGTAGTTTTTCAATTTGTTTAATATTAAATTTGAATGTACATGCATCTAATTAAAAATTAAAAATTAAAAATTAATTTGAAATAAGGTAAATGTGATTATACATATATTAGACTAAATATGATAATAATAATTATATTTGAAAATAATTGTGAAAATCACTGAAATATAGAGAAGTTACATTCAAATATATTGGACAATCATTAGATGATGGATATATAAATCTTCACAGACGATTATTCTAGAATAACTTTATATTAATTATATATAAATTTTATAAATATTTAATAATATAAAATTATATGGTAGTCGATTAAAAAATTATATAATAATTAGAATATAATTATCAAAATAATATAAATTGTATAATAAATGTCACTTTTTTATAGCACATATGTTATATTTAAATATTTTTAAGTATTTAAAATGAACACAAAACTTAACCAATAAAATTATATATGTTCAATATTTTCTCTCTAATAAATCTAATCAAGTATAATTCGTATAATAAATATAATATTTTTGAATTATATAAGTGTCTTGTATAATAATTTCTATATATTAAAGATGAAAAAAATAAAAAAATAATAATACCATATATAAAATCAGTACTCTTTCCACCCAAAAATATTGGAATAATAATTTTTAGTGATTTTTTTAAAGATAATAATAATGTTATATGTCAAATCAATATTTTCCACCCATAATTGTTATTTTAATGAGCAAATTAATATTGACATATTTGTTCCTTTGAAATGAGTTTTTATCTATTAAATTGATATAAATGAAATATTTTATAATAACATGTAAAGTGATTTTTTTAATAATTGATGTTAAACTTTAGAATTGTTAAAGTAATATATTTTGTCAAAGGTTTTCATTGGTTAGATTAAAAAATTTATTTGATTCTGTGTTTCTTATAATACTTGCCTTGGTAGGGACTAATAACGTATAAATACAGATGTGCTCATAAAACATATAAAATTCATAAGTAATGTTAATGTAAATAATCTAGCAGTTGCCTCAAAAAGTGTAAGTTATACATCTGTAGGAATTTTTTATTTGAGAATGTTTTTTTCTTTCAAATGCGTGTTATGTGGTGGATTAGTAGTAATGAACAAAAAAAATCATTAATTTATTTTATTGGGTATTTTGATAGAGTTTACATTTATTGTATATGTTGTGGTAGAGGTTTTGTATTGAGCTTTGTCTCCTCTTCTTTTAAGAGTGTTATATATTTATTTTCTTATATTTTTACGTAACAATTGAATGTAAATGATGAGAAATATACAAGTTATTTAATGAACTCACTCTTAATATAGTAGTGAAGGTCAAACCTTGATGATTTATGTTTCCAATATCAATTATCATCTTATTGAGAGTCGTTCCCTTTACTTTATGTATAGTTAGAGCTTATGCTATTTTGAAGGGAATATGATGATAATTACCCCCTGTTATAGGTGAAATTGGCATATGTGTTAGATCATTGATATCTCATGAGGGATCAAAGTATTTTTTGAAGGCAACAATGACGTATATGGGTAATTTGATGGTTGTGAATATGAATTGAATCTAATGTGAATAATTTATTTGACTGCTCCATTAATTAATCCTACTTTAACCCATAGATTAAATCTCAACATAATATTTCATCCTTTGCATAGTAGGATTTTGTCCTTGACATGGGCATATTCTAGTTTTATTTTTATTGGATCTCCATTCCTGATGTTAGTCAATAAATTTTTGAATTCCATTTGTTGTGTTATACATTCTTGTTGATGGGAATTTGTGTCTAGTATTACAATTGTGTCAAATGTTTTCCATAGTATGTGACCAAATGACTTTCTTACATACATTGGTATATCATTCATGGGGGAAGCTGACCCATGTCTCCAACAAGAATAATTGAAAAACCACTAAAATATTTGTTGCTTATTTTAGGAAATGCTTCACACAAATATTTATTTATATTTGTTAAGCATATTTGTTCATATGAAGCTCATTTCATCAATGAGCACATATTAAATGCGCCTCATTTCTTCTTGGAAAACTGCTAGTGCTTGAACCTCAAGTACTTTCATTTTTTGGATAGGAATGTGAAGAATTTTTTTAGATAGGAATGTGAAGGCTTGAATGTATATTTGATACATTTATGTTGAACGTTGCTACACTGATTGGAGTGAGTAGAAGCAAGGGAAAAGTTTTTTCCCCTGTGATCTTATTTAGTGCACATTTTATGTTTCCAATCAAGTATATTTCCCTATATGTGATGTTCCCTTTATAACTATCTTCAATGGTAGATCATTTTCCTTTTTTGGGCATGGTTTACTATAATTCTTGAGGTAATTTTTTCTTTATTTGACAGGTCATTTGGTGACTGAGTTGAGCTCTTATTCTCTGAAATTTGGGTGGCTATGCATTGTGAATATATGATTATGACCTATTATTATGTGCAAGTTGTGAAACACCTTAATGTGGTTCTAATTATGGTTGTTATCAAAGCCATGTAGGCTGAGCATGTCAATGTCAGTTACCATACTTATACCTGATGGGTGTATGTGGGACAAGTGTTCCCATTCTTTTAGTTCCATATCCATTTCTGTAACATTTTGCATGTCATTGTCATGTTGCCTCTGTTGTCATTTTCTATATCTATTTGCTCAATATGCCATGGAAGGTGGGAAGTTTTGATTTGTGTCCATTGTGTGATACTTTCATCTTTAGTTAAAACAATGTCCACTAAAATGTTGTGAACTGGTTTGTAGAGTGAAGCTCTGCCCAACATAAAGCCTCATATGATGGTGAATCTATAAGAGGGATAAAATAGAAACAAGAGAACATCTAAATAATTTTTTAAACCTTCTTTTATTTCCATTGAATAGTTTTCATTTGATTTCTAAAAGACCAAGTTCGTGCAGCCTCATTGAGTGGCAATGTTTTTGGTGAGTGTTGTTTGAGTATATAAGTAGATTTCCCTTTCAAAGGACTATGCCCATTGTACTCTAAGGGTGTTTGTAAGGATTCAAATGCTTAATTGAAATTATTGGAACCACATTTGTGTGTTTTGTTTTGTGTGTTGATTCTGATGCTTTTTCAAAGGTAATAAGTTTTCCATGGTTAAACATCTTAATAAATGCAAAGTCAATAAATAAAGCACAAGGAAAATGGGTTTTTAATTATTTATACTTATAATGCACTGACAATTGTTGCATACCGTTATATTCCATTAAATCTTAATCATATCAAAATTAGATTCGTTAGCCATTTTAAATTGCTTCTCCTTAATCTTCAAGTTTAAACATCTATCTTAAAGCTTCTTCTTTCTTATTTATGTTAAATTTATTAATTAATGCATCATTGGTTATATATAAATGAAATAAAACTAACATTTTTAAATTATCCATGAAAAAAAACTCAACACCTTAAAAAATAGCTACAAAATCTATCTTTTAAAAAAGAAGTGACAAATTTTTAAAAACTATTACTTATATTGAGAATGGGACAAATTGTATATATTTATTAATATATGAATCAATTAAATTAGGATATTTAATTAGATTAGGAAGAAAATATTGAACAAGAAACTATTAAATTTCATAAACTAATTATATCTAAATTTGAAAATAATATTTAATAATATATACAACTTTTATATATATATATATATATATATACATTCTTATTAATATAACTTTTATTATATTTTTTTTGAATATATATTTTTTTATATCAATATCTTTTGAAACATCCATTGTCAAATATTCCTCGACAACCTTAGTCCCCAAGCAATTTATGCCATCGTTATGTCAATGTATTTTGGAAGCCTCAATTTCGGGATGGTTCGTTAGATGGGAGGATTTTTTCTTTTTTTAAAAAAAATTTATTAAAAGACCATCAATGTCACTTCATTTCTTTGAAGCTTCCTCGCAACATTTTCTATTTAAATTCCAAAAGGACATTTGAGGCATAAAAGATTATTAAAAGGAAAAGGAGGTCTAAAGAATGATTTTTTTGGAATGATTTTAGATTTTTTTTTCCCCACATATGTAGGATTTGTACCCCACCATCATCAATCTCCACACATAAATTCTTTGCATTCATGTAATTAATGTGAGTTTCCCATATATATGTATATGATTTAATATTGTCATAGTTTATTAGGGTAAATAATATTAAAAAGTTTGAAATAAGTTATTAGTTACTAAAATATTTAGATATTTATTTATTTATTATTGATTCAAATTAAGTTTTATTAATATATTTGTCTATTTTTATGGTTTTTCTTTTTTTCTCATTTTTTCATTTTTCTTTTTATTTTTTTAGTTTATGAGTTTATATATAAAAAAATTAATATTTTTAAAATTTGTTAGAAATATATAAATGTTTATGAGTTCATATTCTATTATTATTTGGTCAAAGTGCACTCATTTTTTTATTTTGTATTTTTTTTCATTATTTTTATTTTTGATGTCAATTTACATGTTAATATGATCTTAATCTAAATTTAATTGTTTATAAAAATAAAAACATCTTAATTCATTTACAGTGGAGGGATATCAAAAAATTGTACATAATATTATTATTTTTTTATTAATCAATCACAAGCATTCTATAAAATCCAGTAACTTATTAAGAGTACTTATCATTGTCCAAAGGTAGTATTTCCCATGAATTTCTTTTGACACATGACTTGAGGTTTTGTATATCTCTAAAAAATTTACCTTTTATGTAAATTATTGTTTTTAGATATATTTTATTGAATGGTTTCTACCATTTATGACCTTAATAATTAGATGGTATTTATCTTTCCCTTCTAACCCTAAACATAGGCTCCTAGAGCTCACTTTGTTTGCTTTAAGTTTTAGATATTATTTCCACTCTAGGACAAACATAATAAATTATATTTTTGATAGATTATATGATGCTAAAAAATAAATCAAATTTCTAGAGGCCATAACTTTTGTTTTGTAGCTTCGTTTGAGCTCTTTCATGCAACAAATCAACTGTCTCAAAAAATTTGTTTGTCATAAGCTGCACTTTCCATTTAGAGGTATTTTTTGATATTTTTTGAAAGCCAAATGAGACCATCTGAGGGTCTAAAAATATAGTTTAATGATTTTTTAGGGTTTTTTCTATTTTTAAAAATTGTATATTTTTATGACTAGACATGAACTTAAGTTGAAATTTATTTGATAGTCTAATTTGAGTGTTTATAATATTTTGAAAGATTTTTAGCACTGCACGTACTTGCATGTGAAACTTACTAAAAATAGCAGCTGCTAAAAATTGAAGTTTTTGTTAAAGTTTAGTTTTCTTTCAGATTTTTGCATGTCAAATCTAATCCCAAGTTGAGGCTTATTTATGCATGGTTTGTAATTAATTCAATTCAGTCAATACGAAGTAATTCTGAGTTATTGTTTCAAATCTTGGCCTATTATAATTTTTGGTCTTGATAGTTTTTGGGTTCATTATATGCTATCAGAGCAAGTTTGATTCTTGAAAGAATAAGAGATGGCGAGAGGATGAGGAGGTAATGCACAAATGAATCATATTATATAAGAGCTACAGAGGCAAGTGGAATGATTAACTGAGATTATCACTAATTAGAGAAGAAGACAAGGTGGTGATGAAACTAAGGAAGACACAAATCATGATGAAAAAATTTAGCAAGAAGAAGAACAAAAAGATCAACCACCAATGATGGAAGAGAGGATGGTTCGGGCTTTAGAAGAAAGAAATTAAGGAATCAAGGTTGATGTTTCAGATTATGGAGGTAGTTTAAACCCAGAAGAGTTGAAAGATTGGATGAATAACATGGAGAAGTTCTTCGAGTGGAAGACTATGAGAGAAGATAAGAAGGTAAAGTTTGTCTACACAAAATTTAAGGGTCATACAATAATTTGGTGGGATCACTTGTAGAAAGAGAGACAGAGAAAAGGTAAAGAGAAGACTAATACGTGAAAAAAGATGGAGAATATGCTGAAGAAAAAATTTCTTCCTGTGTTATGCACAAACCCTATACAAAATATTCCAGAATCTGAGGCAAAAGGATCGCATTATACAACAGTATATAGATGAGTTTTATAAGATTTTCATATAAGTGGAGCATGATGAAACAAAAGAGTAAATAGCTTCAATGTATGCAAATGGTTTTAAATTTACTATTCAAGATGAATTAAGAATGCATATAATACTTTACATGGAGGAGACTTATCAATTAGCTTTGAAGGTAGAAGAAAAACAAAATAGACAAAATTTCAGAAGAACATCTCTTGGTACAATAAGAAGTGGTTCCCCTCCAATAAGGGGATGAAGTGGGTTTAATACCACTAGAGGTGGGTCTAATACTCATGTAAATCAAAGTGAGGAAATAAGAAATTAGGATTATGCAAATATAGTCATCAACTGATTTTGAATCCTCCTTGTCCCCTATTAAAAATGTTCTAAAATTTGTGATAATTAACCTTTATTAGATTCATATTTTTTATAAAAATTTTGATATTTTTTGGTGCATGTTTCCATGTATAAATTTAAATGATTCTCAATAGATCATGATATTAATTAGATATGCCTCTAATCTCTATATATATGATGTACTAGATCTAGAATAATTTAATTACTTATATATGTGTGTGGTGTTTAATTAAAATATTTTAGATATTGATATTACATTTAATTGTAATCCATTTATCTAGACATTACATAAATCGGTAAAAAAATCTGTTGTATGCTCCTAAAATTGAACATGTGACCTTTTTAGATTTATATCTTACTTATAATATAATAAATCTCAATTTATTTTATATTTATAAGATTAATTACATTCCATATTCCAAAACCAAAAATCTATATTTTCTTTTTTTAATTAATTTTTATTAATCTCAAATTATAAATCTACAATTTTTTTAATTTATATATTCTTAGACTTTATTATTGACTATTGGAATTATTTTTTAAATATTAAAAAGTTTAAGAAAAACTTTTTTATTAATACTTTTTAAAATTAATTTTAAAAAATTAAAACAAAGAGAGTTTTTTAAATAATCTATATTCTAATTGTTTTTAATTTAAAATATCAATTACAATTAAAAAATATTTTTAATTAAAAAATAAACATTTTAAATAAATGTAAAACTAATTATGTAAACTAATTTTTTTTGGAATGATGTAACGACAAACTTTACCATCATTTTAAACAATTAATAAAATTTCCTACAAATGAAATCCCTAAACTATCAACTTGCAAGACACAGACTGAGGTTGCAATCTTCCCAAGTATCTCTATTTAAATTCCAAAAGTCAAAGACAAAAAGTATTTTGCATCCTCAAATTAGAAGCTTTTCTACTTTAATTCCAAAAGTTGAAAAAGAAAGCAACCGAATCCAATAAATGTGTCGCCATAATTTATAACTATAAAATATAAACTATGACAGCACATAATCGACAACTATCTTATTAAGCAATTTTATTATTTAATATGTTTGGTTTTTCTATATCTTTATTCAATAGGGTTATATAGCAAGGTTATGTAACAGTTAGTCCTTGTTTATATTAAAAACTTTTTATAATTAAATATATATATAAATTTATAATAAAAATTTAACATAATAATTAATTATAATAAAAATATTATTGGTTGAGATGAAAATTATATTATTTTTATTTTGATACGGATTAAAACAATATATATAAATTTACAATCATATAGATATACAGACCTCTACATATGATTATTTTAGAATAACTTTATATTAATGATATATAAATTTTATAAATGTTTAATAATAAGGAAGAATAGAAAATAAAATATTATTTAGTGGTCAAAATATAATTATCAAAATGATATAAATAGCATAATAAATGTCACTTTTTTTATAACACATGTCATATTTAAATATTTTTAAATATTTAAAAGGAACAAAAATCTTAACGATAAAATTATATATGTTAAACATTTTCTCTCTCTGATAAACATAATCAAACATAATTAGTCTAGTAAATATGATCTTTTTGAATTAGACAAGTATCTTGTATAATAATTTATATATATTAAAAATAAAAAATGAAGTTAATAATAATATTATATATCAAATCAATACTCTTTCAACCAATAAATAGAATAGTAATTTTTAGCGATGATAATAATAATAATAATAATAATAATAATAATAATAATAATAATAATAATAATAATAATAATAATAATTGTCAAATCAATATTTTTTTCACTCGTAATTATTATTTTAATGAGCATATAAATAAAATTTTAATTATTAAATTGATATAAATGAAATAGTCTACAATAACATAATAATATGTAAAGTAATATTTTTTAATATTTTAGTGTTAAACTTTAGAATTTTTAAAGTAATATGTCTTGTCAAAGGTTTTCATTGGTTTCACTAGAAAACTTATTTGATTTACAATTTCCTATAGTATCTATCTTGGTAGGGACTAATAACATGTAAATAAAGATGTGTTCATAAAATATATAAAATTTAGATAAGTAATGTTAATATAAATAATTTAGCAACGACTCCAAAAGCTGCAAGTTATACATCGATAGGATTTTTCTTTTATTTGTGAAAGTTTTTTTTTTCAAATATTTTGATAGAGGTTACATTTTTTGTAGATATTGTGGCAAAGGTTTTGTATTGAGACTTGTCTCCTATTAGTTTGAGTGTTTCATATCTTTTTTCTTATATTTTTGCATAGCGGTCTAATGTAAATGTAGAAGAGATATACAAGTTGTTCAATGAACTCACTCTTGATACTGTAGTGAAGTTCAAACCTTGACGATTTATGTTTCTAATATAAATTATCACCTTATTGAGAGTCATTCCTTTTAATTTATGTATAGTTAGAGTATATGCTATTTTGAGGGGCATCTGACGATGATTACCCCTTATTATAAATGAAATTAGCATATGTATTGGATGATTGATATCCCATGGGGGACTAGAGTATTATTGGAAGGCAACAACAATGTATATATATAATGTTTGTGGTTGTGAATTTGAGTTGTATACAATATAAATGATTTATTTAACTACTCCATTAATTAATTATACTTTAACATATATATTAAATGTCAACATAATATTTCATCCTTTGCATGGTAGGATTTTGTCCTTGACATGAATATATTCCAGTTTTCTTTTGTTGGATCTCCATTCCTAATGTTAGCCAACAAATTTTTGAATTGCATTTATTGTGTGATGTATTCTTGTTGATGAAAATTTGTGTCTAATGTTATAATTGTGTCAAATATTTTCCA
Source organism: Torreya grandis (assembly GCA_037957365.1). Taxonomy (NCBI): domain Eukaryota; kingdom Viridiplantae; phylum Streptophyta; class Pinopsida; order Cupressales; family Taxaceae; genus Torreya; species Torreya grandis. The sequence goes on from JARHVA010005408.1 coordinate 90,760, forward strand.
CAACGTGTGACCAAATAAATTTCATGCATACAATGGTATATCATTCATGGGAGGAAGTTAGCCCATGTCTCCAAAAAGAATAATTGAATAACCACCAAAATGTTTTTTGTTTTTTAGGGAATGCTTCATGCAAATGTTTATTTATATTGCTAAGCATCTTTGGTCACATGAATCTCATTTCATCAATGAACACATATTCAATATGCCTCATTTATTCCTAAAAAATTGCTAGTGCTTGAACCTCAAGTACCTTCATTTTTCAGATAGAAATGTGAGGGCTTAAATGTATATTTAATGCATTTATGTTGAATGTTGCTACACCACTTGGAGTGAATAAAAGAAAGGGAGATGTTTTTTCGCCTCCGATCTCATTTAGTGTATGTTTTATGTTGCTAATCAAATATGATTTCCCTATATGTGATGTTCCCTATATAACCATCTTCAATGGTGAATCATTTTTTTTGTGGGCATGGTCTACTATAACTTTTAAGGTAACTTTTTATTTGTTTGATAACTCATTTGATAATGATATAGTTGAGCCCTCATTCTCTGAAATTTGGGTGGTTATGACTATTTTGATCATGATTTATAATGAGTTGATGATTACATTATCCCAATTTCCTAATTTCCTCACTAAAATATGGGTGCTAGACACTTGTAACCTGAAATAAAAAAATTCTTCTTTGTGCCCTAAAATGACTTGATATATTATATTTAAGGACAACAAAGTGAGCTTTAGCGACATGTGTGGAGGGTTAGTACAGTGAAATAAACATCATCTAAATATCAGGTCCCTAAATTGTGGAAACCACATAATTAAAATATTTTAAGAAAGGTAAATTTCATAAATAAGAACAACTTTAGAAATAGATAAAATACTAGGTCATGCACTAAATTACTTCATGGGATATAGGTCAACTTCATACAATGATAATTCTCTAATGATTGCTTGATCTTTTCATGTGCTTATAATTTATTTATAATATCATGTGAATATGTGAATGCTTAAGATGTTTATTAATATTCCTCAATGTCAAATGAACTATAATTGTTGTGTGTTTATAGGCAATTGATTCGAATTAGAACCTTATCAATAAGTGAATAAATATAGTTCTAAAAGCAAAAAATTGGGACAAAGGGATCAAGTGCATTCTTAAAAGGTAGATATGAAAAAATGGCCCAAAAGTATTCGGATGCTTATAATAAGTGTCAAAAGTATTGTGACACTTCAAATGTGGAACCCAAAACATAAAAGAGAAATAAAAAAGAAATCTTGATAGAGAAAGAGAACTGAGAGATTGAGAAGAAGAAAAATAACCATTGAAAGTTGACCAATACACCAATAACACTTATTTTGTACCAATAATAAAAAAATAAACAAGCACCACTAAAACATGATAATTAACGACGGATAAATGCCTAAATACTTTTAGGTGGCTCTAATTTATAAAACTAACGAAATAACTAATGAGTTTCTCAAAATGGAAATCCTTAGGAAGTTTAGTTACGTTCATGTGTCACTTCATTACTACGGGGATTCATTGACACAAAGCTTCATCCCAAGCTTTTTTGAGGTCTCTTCCTTCTTTAATTTGAAGGAGAAATATATTGGAAGCAAGAAGTCATTGTTAAAGACTTGTCTTTACTAAAATATTGATGTAAATCAAACATCTCCTACACATATTTGATCCTCGTATGCCATCAAACTATGTAGTTAGTTGCATTATTATCTAAAGATGAAAAGGAACCTGAGTTTGATCTCATGATATAGATACATAAAAATGATCACGTGCCATTGGCTAGGGAAAAAATATAATTGTGATGTTAGAAATGAAGACAGTGAGGTGAGGTCTTAAATTATTCTCTTGTTGACAATACTTTTGGTGTCAATAATGTTTTATAATCTTTTTATTTACTATTAAAATCGTAAAATTGGCATGGGTAATGTGTAACTAATTAATTTATTTTTTACTAAATTAATTTAATTGATTGGTAAACTCCACAGTGCCATGCATGTGTGAGGATTAAATCAATAATACATTTAAATTAAAATACATATAAATAAATATAACCATGTAATCATAAATATATTTAAAATCAAAACCTCAGTGCTTTATGGAATATTATTGGAGGAAAGAGACATTTTTGTTTGGAGGAAATAATGATAATCTATCTAATAAGCTACTTTAAAAATAATGGAAGATATAAATTGAATAATACCTTAAAGCGATGGTAGTAGTGAGGAGGAGAAAGGACATTTGGATGGAAAAAATGATTGGATAAATAAGTGGGTCATTAATTGATAAGAACATTAGATACAAATAAAGAGATTCAATAAGAGAAGAATTCAAACTTTTCATAATGACAAGTTCAATCTGTTAGGATATTAGATATTTCGCAATAATAATTAATCAGTAATTCAAATAGAGAAAATTCTAAACATGTATAAGATACAATATGAGATTTACATGGTAAAACCTTAGTAGAGTTATGAAAACATTCATAGTGTAAGATATAAAGCTTTTATTAATTTAAGATGAACAAATTACATGTAAATTAATTATGAGCTACTTTAGCTCTCCACAAAGATAAATACACCTAATTGACAAATTATTATTAGGATTCCTCCTAAAAATAGAGTGGAAAAATTCCATTATAATTTTACTTCTTAAAAAAAGAATTTGGTGAAATTCATCTTTCTAGAAATAGGGGTTTGACTCCTTGATTTTTGGCTTCGAGGGCAAACCCCCATTGAGGGGGATTCATAACTGTTGTCGCTCTCTACCCCCCGCATAATACAAGACACCCCCTGCTAGGAAGTGTGATATAAACCACACTATAAATAGATCTAACATTTAACTTTTTTGTCACATATCTAACAATCTCCACCAACGATCATCATAATTTTTTTTACATAATTAAAAACTAAAAAGGGAAATTTTTATTAACAATTTTACATATATATCAGACCTAGTTAATAAGACCTAAATAATATCTCAATTCATATCTCAATTTATATCTCAAAGGTGTTGTGACATTTATATCAAAGAGTACTTATCCTATGGAGACATATGAACTAAGGGTTATCCACATCCTCTGGGTGAGTACTAGTGCATTTATGGTTGAGGAAATTTGTTGAGATTACAAATGAAGTTATGAGCCATGGATGGTTTCATACATGTGCATAGGCATGTTTTCTTAGGGTCTTTAAATTTAATTTAGGTATGAATCTTGTAAAACTTAACAAAGGTATGGGAATTGTTAATCAAAATTCTTATTCCCCTCTCTTTTTACCAAAAGCCCGCAATAATGTGTTGGTTAAAAGTATAAACTTGATTGGTAAAAGAAAAGAAAGAGAGTATTTCTAATATTTAAGATGAAATATTAATTCTCACTCAAATCTTAATACCTATTTTTGAGGTTTGAAAATATTAAGAGAATTTCAGTTGGAATGGTCGTCATGAGAGGGAATACCAAATTTTAATTGAAAAACCTAGTTTGCTCGCCATCCAACTATCACATGCATAGTCTATTTGGATCTTTAGCTTCTACCTTCAAATTTGGGTTTTTGAGGAGGTCTCCGAATAGGAGGAGGATGCTTCCATTTGGGAGACAGTTTCCAAATCCATTACCAACAAAGGGGAGATGACTCTCAAGTTTTTTTTGCAGATTGTGAGTTTCTACTACAAAGAGGATTTTTGAATGTTGTTAATTTTAAAGCAGTTGGAAAGAGCAACGACCTCACAATAGGATCAAAGGCATAGGTTGTATAAGGATCATATGTTCAATATTTTAACCATGTTCATCTCCCTCAGCCAATTGAGTGCCTGACTTCTTGTGTTGAGCTTTAGAGGGTGTGCAGGGCTACCGATAGGGATGAAGGTGTTGTTAGAATTTAAAAGGGTGATCCTTTGGTCTCTAGATCAAAATTAAAACCATCAATGGACACTGGTAGTAGCTCTATGGTTTTAAATTCTCTCCATCCTTAGCATGGTGCTTCCCATACCTACCCTCTTCCCATTAGATCAGAGGTGAAGTACCCTAAGAAGTGATGAATTTATGTTTACTAAAGGAACTCTAGGAACCCTTTTCATGACTACAAAATACAAATATTTCTATAAGTCCTTCTTATCCTCTATTCTTAATGTTGTAGCTCCTACCTTTGTTTACACCTCTAGGTCTTCTAAGATCCCTTCGTACACATATGAGGGTAGTGGTGGTACTATTATTTCCACCCCTAATCTAGTCCCTTCTTCCTTCTTACTTCGGGATGTTATTATAACTTTCTCAAAGGAGTCTCTGGAGCTAGTTATCTCAAACCCATATATTCAAAAAATGGAGTTGGATATAAGCTATAAATGCTTATTTGGTTAATGTATTAGCTCTAATATAATTTTATCTTTAGATATGGTCAATTGGAGATCGACTATTTGGAGCTCTATTGTTGCTCCTTCCTTCTCGATGTTAGTTTTCATTTTTTCCAAATTATTTTCCAATGCTAATTTAAAGGATTTCTCATCCTTAATAGTTCCCAAGATCTCCCAAAACTAGTACAGTACTGAAGAGCATTCTGAGATATTTCTAACACCTATTAGAACCTATAAAATAGACATTGTATGTTCTATATATCACTGGTCAAAGTTTGGATAAAAAATGGTCAACCATCAAATAGCAAGGCGAATGCGTGTATGGTTGCCAAGTGGACCAATTGGAAAGTGACATATGGAAATGTAATGATAAAAAGATATTTTTTTCACCTCTAATCTTTGACACTCGTGATTGGACAAATGAGCCCCACTATTTACTAGCTGGTGACCCTTAACGAGGGTCGACACACTCTTTTTAGGAGGGGTGCATTTGCCTCTGGAGGAGAGTTTGGAGAAGTACACATGGTGGATCCTCACACCACCACATTATTATATCATTTGAGTTTGAGATATGGTGAATGCAAGACCCAACTTGAGTTCTATCTCAATAAATAACTCACAACTCGAGTGATAACAATCATTGAAATCAAGCTCATCCACATAGCTCGTGATCGAGCTCACAGTTAGCTTGAAGGTTCTAAACTCAAAAAAAAGGTGAGTCAGATGTGGCCAAAGCCACGGTTTGATCATCCTCATGAATCCTATTTAAAGGCTTATAACTATTTTACTCTAATGAATGTGGGATTTTAGTCCTTTAAAGGAAAATACTGATGAGATTTGAGGAATGCACCCATAAAATCATTGTACAAAATGGTAAGGCATGGCTGTTAGGCCACAACCTTGAGCCAAATGTCTTGATGATATATTTGTTATTCAAAGGATATTTTGGGAGGGATTCAAACCATTTTGGCAATAGAAAGAGCTCATTGTTGGAGCATGAATTGCGTAGATGAGGTGACTGTATAATTACAAATATACAGTCCCAAATACAGTGAGGGAGAGATTGCCTATTATGTAAGGCCTTTGGACCATGGTGAATGCGTGTTATTTCTAAGAGTTTGATGTGAACGTAGACCTACGATAGAGAGGGAGATCACCTAATATAATTTTATCTTTAGATCTGGTCAATTGGAGATTGACTATAAGGAGCTCTATTACTACTCCTTCCTTCTCGATGCTAGTTTTCATTTTTTCCAAATTATTTTCCAATGCTAATCTAAAAGATTTCTCAACCTCATTAGTTCCCAAGATCTCCCAAAACTAGCACAGTACTGAAGAGCATTCTGAGATATTTCTAACACCTATTAAAACCTATAAAACAAACATTGTATGCTCCAGATATCACTAGTCAAAGTTTGGTTAGAAAATGGTCAACCATCAAATAGCGAGGCAAATGCGTGTATGTTTTCCAAGTGGACCAATTGGAAAGTGGCATGTGGAAGTGTAATGATAAAAGGACATTTTTTTCACCTCTAATATTTGACACTCATGATTGGACAAGTGGGCCCCACTATTTACTAACTAGTGACCCTTAACGAGGGTCGACACACTCTTTTTATAGAGGGGTGCCTTTGCCTCTGGAGGAGAGTTTGGAGAAGTACACATGGTGGATCCTCACACCACCACATTATTATATCATTTGAGTTTGAGATATGATGAATGCGAGACCCAACCTAAGTGACATCTCAATAAATAACTCACAGCTTGAGTGGTAGCAATCATTCAAATTGAGCTCATCCACATAGCTCATGATCGAGCTCATAGTTAGCTCAAAGGTTATAAACTCAAACAAAAGGTGAGTCAGATGTGGCCAAAACCATGGTTTAATCATCGTCATGAAGACTATTTAAAGGCTTATAACTATTTTCCTCCAGTGAATGTGGGATTTTAATCCTTTAAAGGAAAATACTGATGAGATTTGAGGAATGAACCCATGAACTCATTGTGAAAAATGGTAAGGCTTGGCCGTTAGGCCACAACCCTGAGCCAAAAGTTCCAATGATACATTTGCTATTCAAAAGAGATTTTGGGAAGGATTCAAACCATTTTGGCAATAGAAGGAGCTCATCATCAGATCATGAATTGTGTAGATGAGGTGAAAATATAATTACAAATATATAGTCCCAAATATAGTGATGGAGAGATTGCCTATTATTTAAGGCCTTTGGAACATGGTGAATGCGTGTTATTTCTAGAGTTCGATGTGAACGTAGACTCAAGATAGAGATGGAGATCACCTAATATAATTTTATCTTTAGATCTAGTCAATTGGAGATTGACTATTTGGAGCTCTATTACTACTCCTTCCTTCTCGATGCTAGTTTTCATTTTTTCCAAATTATTTTCCAATGCTAATCTAAAGGATTTCTTATCCTCATTAATTCCCAAGATCTCCCAAAACTAGTACAGTACTGAAGAGCATTCTGAGATATTTATAACACCTATTAGAACCTATAAAACAAACATTGTATGCTCCAGATATCATTGGTCAAAGTTTGGTTAGAAAATGGTCAACCATCAATTAGCGAGGCAAATGCATGTATGGCTTCCAAGTGGACCAATTGGAAAGTGACATGTGGAAGTGTAATGATAAAAGGATATTTTTTTCACCTCTAATATTTGACACTCATGATTGGACAAATGGGCCCCACTATTTACTAATTGGTGACCCTTAACGAGGGTCGACACACTCTTTTTATAGAGGGGTGCCTTTGCCTCTAGAGGAGAGTTTGGAGAAGTACACATGGTGGATCCTCACACCACCACATTATTATATCATTTGAGTTTGAGATATGATGAATGCGAGACCCAACCTAAGTGACATCTCAATAAATAACTCAAAGCTCGAGTGCTAGCAATCATTCAAATTGAGCTCATCCACATAGCTCATGATAGAGCTCACAGTTAGCTCAAAGGTTCTAAACTCAAACAAAAGGTGAGTTAGATGTGGCCAAAACCACAGTTCAATCATCCTCATGAAGACTATTTAAAGGATTACAACTATTTTCCTCTAGTGAATGTGGGATTTTAATCCTTTAAAGGAAAATATTGATGAGATTTGAGGAATGAACCCATGAACTCATTGTGAAAAATGGTAAGGCATGGTTGTTAGGCCACAAACTTGAGCCAAAAGTTCCAATGATACATTTGCTATTCAAAGGAGATTTTGGGAACGATTCGAACCATTTTGGCAATAGAAGGAGCTCATCATCGGAGCATGAATTGTGTAGATGAGGTGACTATATAATTACAAATATATAGTCCCAAATATAGTGAGGGAGAGATTGCCTATTACTTAAGGCCTTTGGAACATGGTGAATGCGCGTTATTTATAGAGTTCAATGTGAACGTAGACCCAAGATAGAGATGGAGATCACCTAATATAATTTTATCTTTAGATCTTGTCAATTGGAGATCGACTATTTGGAGCTCTATTGCTGTTCCTTCTCGATGCTAGTTTTCATTTTTTCCAATGCTAATCTGAAAGATTTCTCATCCTTCATAGTTCCCAAGATCTCCCAAAACTAGTACAGTATTGAAGAGCATTTTGAGATATTTCTAACACCTATTAGAACCTATAAAATAGACATTATATGCACTAGTTATCACTGGTCAAAGTTTGGATAAAAAATGGTCAACCATCAAATAGCGAGGCAAATGCATGTATTGTTGCCAAGTGGACCAATTGGAAAGTGACATGTGGAAGTGTAATGATAAAAAAGATATTTTTTTCATCTCTAATCTTTGACACTCATGATTGGACAAATGGGCCCCACTATTTACTAGCTGGTGACCCTTAACAAGGGTAGACACACTCTTTTTATAGAGGGGTGCCTTTGCCTCTAGAGGAGAGTTTGGAGAAGTACACATGGTGGATCCTCACACCACCACATTATTATATCATTTGAGTTCAAGATATGGTGAATGCGAGACCCAACCTGAGTGCCATCTCAATAAATAACTCACAGCTTGAGTGCTAGCAATCATTCAAATCGAGCTCATCCACATAGCTCGTGATTGAGCTCACAATTAGCTCAAAGGTTCTAAACTCAAACAAAAGGTGAGTCAGATGTGGCCAAATCCACGGTTTGATCATCCTCATGAAGCCTATTTAAAGGCTTATAAATATTTTCCTCTAGTGAATGTGGGATTTTAATCCTTTAAAGGAAAATGCTAATGAGATTTGAGGAATGAACCCATGAACTCATTGTGAAAAATGGTAAGGCTTGGCCGTTAGGCCACAACCCTAAGCCAAAAGTTCTAATGATACATTTTCTATTCAAAAGAGATTTTGGGAAGGATTCAAACCATTTTGGCAATATAAGGAGCTCATCATCGGAGCATGAATTGTGTAGATGAGGTGACTATATAATTACAAATATATAGTCCCAAATATAGTGAGGGAGAGATTGCCTATTATTTAAGGCCTTTGGAACATGGTTAATGCGTGTTATTTCTAGAGTTCGATGTGAACGTAGACTCGAGATAGAGATAGAGATCACCTAATATAATTTTATCTTTAGATCTAGTCAATTGGAGATTGACTATTTGGAGCTCTATTACTACTCCTTCCTTCTTGATGATAGTTTTCATTTTTTGCAAATTATTTTCCAATGCTAATCTAGAGGATTTCTTATCCTCATTAGTTCCAAAGATCTCCCAAAAATAGTACAGTACTGAAGAGCATTGTGAGATATTTATAACACCTATTAGAACCTATAAAACAAACATTGTATGCTCCAGATATCACTGGTCAAAGTTTGGTTAGAAAATGGTCAACCATCAAATAGCGAGGCAAATGTGTGTATGGTTTCCAAGTTGACCAATTGGAAAGTGACATGTGGAAGTGTAATGATAAAAGGATATTTTTTTCACCTCTAATATTTGACACTCATGATTGGACAACTGGGCCCCACTATTTACTAATTGGTGACCCTTAACAAGGGTCGACACACTCTTTTTATAGAGGGGTGCCTTTGCCTCTAGAGGAGAGTTTGGAGAAGTACACATGGTGGATCCTCACACCACCACATTATTATATCATTTGAGTTTGAGATATGATGAATGCGAGACCCAACTTGAGTGACATCTCAATAAATAAAACACAGCTCGAGTGCTAGCAATCATTCAAATTGAGCTCATCCACATAGCTCATGATCGAGCTCACAGTTAGCTCAAAGTTTCTAAACTCAAACAAAAGGTGAGTCAGATGTGGCCAAAACCATGGTTCAATCATCCTCATGAAGACTATTTAAAGGCTTACAACTATTTTCCTCCAGTGAATGTGGGATTTTAATCCTTTAAAGGAAAATACTGATGAGATTTGAGGAATGAACCCATGAACTCATTGTGAAAAATGGTAAGGCTTGGCTGTTAGGTCACAACCTTGAGCCAAAAGTTCCAATGATACATTTGCTATTCAAAGGAGATTTTGGGAAGGACTCGAAGCATTTTGGAAATAGAAGGAGCTCATCATCGGAGCATGAATTGTGTAGATGAGGTGACTATATAATTAAAAATATATAGTCCCAAATATAGTGAGGGAGAGATTGCCTATTATTTAAGGCCTTTGGAACATGGTGAATGCGTGTTATTTCTAGAGTTCGATGTGAACTTAGACCTAAGATAGAGATGGAGATCACCTAATATAATTTTATCTTTAGATCTTGTCAAATGGAGATCGACTATTTGGAGCTCTATTGCTGCTCCTTCCTTCTCGATGCTAGTTTTCATTTTTTCCAAATTATTTTCCAATGCTAATCTAAAGGATTTCTCATCCTCATTAGTTCCCAAGATCTCCCAAAACTAGTACAGTACTGAAGAGCATTATGAGATATTTATAACACCTATTAGAACCTATAAAACAAACATTGTATGCTCCAGATATCATTGGTCAAAGTTTGGTTAGAAAATGGTCAACCATCAAATAGCGAGGCAAATGCATGTATGGCTTCCAAGTGGACCAATTGGAAAGTGACATGTGGAAGTGTAATGATAAAAGGATATTTTTTTCACCTCTAATATTTGACACTCATGATTGGACAAATGGGCCCCACTATTTACTAATTGGTGACCCTTAACAAGGGTCGACACACTCTTTTTATAGTGGGGTGCCTTTGCCTCTGGAGGAGAGTTTGGAGAAGTACACATGGTGGATCCTCACACCACCACATTATTATATCATTTGAGTTTGAGATATGATGAATGCGAGACCCAACCTGAGTGACATCTCAATAAATAACTCACAGCTCGAGTGCTAGCAATCATTCAAATTGAGCTCATCCACATAGCTCATGATCGAGCTCACAGTTAGCTCAAAGGTTCTAAACTCAAACAAAAGGTGAGTTAGATGTGGCCAAAACCACAGTTCAATCATCCTCATGAAGACTATTTAAAGGCTTACAACTGTTTTCCTCCAGTGAATGTGGGATTTTAATCCTTTAAAGGAAAATACTGATGAGATTTGAGGAATGAACCCATGAACTCATTGTGAAAAATGGTAAGGCATGGCTGTTAGGCCACAACCTTGAGCCAAAAGTTCCAATGATACATTTGCTATTCAAAGGAGATTTTGGGAAGGATTCAAACCATTTTGGCAATAGAAGGAGCTCATCATCGGAGCATGAATTGTGTAGATGAGGTGACTATATAATTACAAATATATAGTCCCAAATATAGTCAGGGAGAGAAAGCCTATTATTTAAGGCCTTTGGAACATGGTGAATGCACGTTATTTCTAGAGTTCAATGTGAACGTAGACCCAAGATAGAGATGGAGATCACCTAATATAATTTTATCTTTAGATCTTGTCAATTGGAGATCGACTATTTGGAGCTCTATTGCTGCTCCTTCTCGATGCTAGTTTTCATTTTTTCCAATGCTAATCTGAAAGATTTCTCATCCTTCATAGTTCCCAAGATCTCCCAAAACTAGTACAGTATTGAAGAGCATTTTGAGATATTTCTAACACCTATTAGAACCTATAAAATAGACATTTTATGCACTAGTTATCACTAGTCAAAGTTTGGATAAAAAATGGTCAACCATCAAATAGCGAGGCGAATGCATGTATTGTTGCCAAGTGGACCAATTGGAAAGTGACATGTGGAAGTGTAATGATAAAAAAGATATTTTTTTCACCTCTAATCTTTGACACTCATGATTGGACAAATGGGCCCCACTATTTACTAGCTGGTGACCCTTAACGAGTGTCGACACACTCTTTTTATAGAGGGGTGCCTTTGCCTCTGGAGGAGAGTTTGGAGAAGTACACATGGTGGATCCTCACACCACCACATTATTATATCATTTGAGTTCAAGATATGGTGAATGTGAGACCCAACCTGAGTGCCATCTCAATAAATAACTCACAGCTCGAGTGCTAGCAATCATTCAAATCGAGCTCATCCACATAGCTCGTGATTGAGCTCACAGTTAGCTCAAAGGTTCTAAACTCAAACAAAAGGTGAGTCAGATGTGGCCAAATCCACGGTTTGATCATCCTCATGAAGCCTATTTAAAGGCTTATAAATATTTTCCTCTAGTGAATGTGGGATTTTAATCCTTTAAAGGAAAATGCTAATGAGATTTGAGGAATGAACCCATGAACTCATTGTGAAAAATGGTAAGGCTTGGCCGTTAGGCCACAACCTTGAGCCAAATGTCACGATGATACATTTGATATTCAAAGGAGATTTTAGGAAGGATTCAAACCATTTTGGCAATAGAAGGAGCTCATCATTGGAGCATGAATTGCGTAGCTGAGGTGACTGTATAATTACAAATATACAGTCCCAAATATAGTGAGGGAGAGAATACCTATTATGAAAGGCCTTTGGACCATAGTGAATGCATGTTATTTCTATATTTTGATGTGAATGTAGACCTGAGATAGAGAGGGATATCTCTTAATATAATTTTATCTTTAGATCTGGTCAATTAGAGATCAAATATTTGGAGTTCTATTGCTACTCCTTACTTCTCGATGCTAGTTTTCATTTTTTCCAAATTATTTTCCAATGCTAATCTGAAGGATTTATCATCCTTCATAGTTCCCAAGATCTCCCAAAACTAGTATAGTATTGAAGAGCATTGTTAGATATTTATAACACCTATTAGAACCTATAAAATAGACATTGTATACTTCAGCTATCACTGGTCAAAGCTTGGATAAAAAATGGTCAACCATCAAATAGAGAGGTGAATGTGTGTATGGTTGCCAAGTGGACCAATTGGAAAGTGACATGTGGAAGTGTAATGATAAAAATATATTTTTTTCACCTCTAATATTTGACACTCATGATTGGACAAATGGGCCCCCCTATTTACTAGCTGGTGACCCTTAACGAGGGTCGACACACTCTTTTTATAGAGGGGTGCCTTTGACTCTAGAGGAGAGTTTAGAGAAGTACACATGGTGGATCCTCACACTACCACATTATTATATCATTTGAGTTTGATATATGGTGAATGCGATACCCAACGTGAGTGCCATCTCATTAAATAACTCACAGCTCGAGTGCTAGCAATCATTCAAATCGAACTCATCCACATAGCTCGTGATTGAACTCACAGTTAGCTTGAAGGTTCTAAACTCAAACAAAATGTGAGTCAAATGTGGCCAAAGCCAATATTCGATCATCCTCATGAAGCCTATTTAAAGGATTATAACTATTTTCCTCTAGTGAATGTGGGATTTTAGTCCTTTAAAGGAAAATACTGATGAGATTTAAGGAATGAACCCATGAACTCATTGTAAAAAATGGTAAGGCTTGGTCATTAGGCCACAACCTTAAGCCAAATGTCATGATGATACATTTTCAATTCAAAGGAGATTTTGGGATGGATTCAAACCATTTTGGCTATAGAAGGAGCTCATCGTTGGAGCATGAATTATGTAGATGAGGTGACAATATAATTACAAATATATAGTCCCAAATACAGTGAGGGAGAGATTGCCTATTATGTTAGGCCTTTGGACCATGGTGAATGTGTGTTATTTCTAGAGTTTGATGTGAATGTAGACCCAAGATAGAGAGGGAGATCACCTAATTTGTAAGGCCTTTGGCCTATGGTAAATAAGAGTATTTTTTTTAATATGTAGACCGTGGAGCCTTCGCCTATTGTGTAAGGCCTACGAGCCATGGGTTAATGATATAGGTTGCGGGGTATGTATAGGAATATAGAGACTCAAGCCATGTACATTTTTTCTTTTATTTTTGAAAGGCCTTTTTGCCATGGAAGAAGTATAATGTGGCTATATATTTTTAAAGGATAGTCCTAAATGTCAAAAGAAGACCCAAGATAGAATTATGCAGATCAAGCCTGTCAGAAGCAAAAGGGATCAAGATGCATTTTGAACCCATGGTCTTCTCTTGTAAAAGTATGGTTTCTTAACCATTACACCACAAGATTAAGAGACAAATGCAAATGTCTGACTATAGTTTTGAAGACACATAGTCTCAAGACTCTGTTGTTTTTAATGCCTCTATTTTTTAAGGCTCTTGCCCATGGGGTATGAATGTATATAGTTACAGGGTTATTTTTAAGGAGTTATAGGTCTATAAAAACTAGAGATACTCCTTATTGTTTATTATGCCCATGTATTAGGAGTTTTAATATAATCTTAATGGAGAAACTTACCTGAATGCATAGAGATGAAGTACAGGTACTATAGATGAAGGGAAGATGGGTTTTTGAGCATCTCAGAGTTTTCACACTGCCAATTTACAATACTATTTTCAGTTCTAAATCAATATTAAGATGTAAGTTTGTGAATTGTTGATATTTACATCTTATTTGAAAGGATCGGTTCGTGATTATGAACCCAAACACATAGACACTAAAAGTGTGAGCTCCATTATCAAATCTATGTCTTTTTCCTTGTAGTTCATTATGAGTTTCAGTTTATAATTCAATTTTTTGAATGAATTAATGGAACACTAGAACTAATTATAGATAAGTTATAAAAATGACACAAATCAAGAGTTTTAGTCAGGAAATGAGTTTACAGAGTTTTCTATTCACTTTTCATTCATTCTTAGAATTTTGTATCCAATTTATATTTCACTTAAAGGGAATTTAAATTTTTCATTATCCGATTTGATTTATTTAAGGGGGTAAATCATGTTTGTAGATCAATTTTGGTATCATAATAGGTTGATATAGGACTTACTTTAATTGTTGATATACTTCATTTTTGGAGTTTTTAGATATCATAATTTTGGTATTGTTCTTCTATTTTAATAGATTATATAGGGTTGGTTAGTTCAAAGGAAAATTGGAAGGTGTTCTAATTTGCTGAAAGAAGACAAGCTTCTAATAGTTAAGATTTTGAAACCACTAGTCTTATAGGTTCAATCTAGATCATGAACAAACAATTGTCACTTAAAATTATGAGATGGTGTTGAGAGAGGATCAAATTCAGATAAAATGCAAGGCATTTTCAATGATGCACATCCAAGAGGAATCAATTGTAATCCTATTATCTTTCTTACAGAAAGGGTAGAATAAGGTATGATGAAAATATAATTTCATATTGGTATTGACACAATAGTTTGGGTATTTGATAACCAGTTGTGTAGCCTTTATTTTTGGATAACTAATCATATTTTCGAAGCCTATGTCCTTAATTATAGGAACAAGTGAAAATACTTGTGCCATGGTAAGATATGGAAATGACAAATAGAGCATTTCTCAAGATATTCAACAAGTTTTTGTAATTTAAGTTTTGAATTGATTTGGTCTGATTAAAATCTTTATTAAGAGTTGCAGGAAGCAAACATGAAGTTGGTTTAACACCAAAAATATGTCAACCATTGCTCAATAGGTGTGCACTTCATTGTTTCTAAATAGATATAAATTATTTTCAAACGTAACTGTGTATGCATAATTTTCGTTTGAATATTTTATGTAGGGTTGCTTTGGAAGTAAAATATGTATTTGTTTGGAATTGTTTTAAAGGCTTTTGAAAATAAAAAATGGATCATCTGACTCTTAGTAAGATAGATTTGATAAGATGAAACCTCATATTCAGTTGTGGAAACCATGAAGAGGGAACAAACCTTTTTGATAAAATGGTTTAACTGATAGTTTTAGATAAGCATATCTATGGTATTGATTATTATGTTTTTATTCACTTAAAACACTATTTTAGGAAATTCTTAACTATTGGATCTAGGGAATGAATTTTTGATAAAGTTGTGTTTTGAAGAAAATTCTGCTATCTCCTATTTCAGTTTTCCATTGTGATAAATGTTTTGGGAAACTAACACAGTTGGATGAGTGTGGAAGAATGAATCAGGGAGCAGTTAATAGTGAGGAAACTTTGAGATAGGTTTAAAATTCTTAGTTCTCTCCTCACATTTACGATATGTCTTAAAATTACTTGCATAATTTGTAAGTTGATTAAGGGGCACTTCTTATGGAAATTCTCTAAGTTAATATTGGACTTTGATAAATACAAGGAAAGAATTGATAATTAATTTCCGGGACACAACATTTAGCTATGTTGTTTTAAATGTGTATATCACATCTATTTCCCTTGATCATTATTTCATGTATTATGCAATGTATATTATGTATTAAACCTTAGGATAGAAAAATTAGTTGCATGTTTTTTATACTTGACATATACGTTTAAGTTCCACTGTATCTTGGGTAATATTTGTATTAAAAAATATTATACACTCACATGTATGTTTCTCATTCACGTCATGTAGATGTACTTTCAAAGACCCATAGATGGAAAATAATTGTATATAGGTGTTGTAATTTGTTTACAAGTCTTATACGGTATTTTTGTACATAGGTGATCTATATGCATCAATTTACTTTCCCTTATATGCTATTGATAATAAGGAGAACACCTTAACCTTCATGTAGTGAAGGGGTTGAGAGAATCCATGAGAGTTATGACTATTTTGGGTAAATAGGTCATTTTGGCAGAATGGGTAAAGAGTTTTTTTACTCTACATAATCAGGTTATAGTTTCAATTGGATAGTTAACTTCTTATAGGGAAGTTTTTGATGACATCTTATTTTAATATTGTAGACATGTTTTTAAAATGGAGTTTTATTACGCTATTTTGATAGATTGACTTCATAACTCCTTCATATTCTACTTTTGGCTCCTGTAAGTTTGGAATCAGTGCAAGAATATTGTCAATGGCAAAGAAGATAACTCATATAGATATTTTTGGGTTAGTTGGATCATTAGGACTTTTGGAGACCAAAAGCCTCTTTGTGGGGAGGTTTGATCTAGAAGATTTTTCATCTTTCATAGTTCCCAAGATCTCTTAAAACTAGTACAGTATTGAGGAGCATTCTGAGATATTTTTAATGCTTATTAAAACATGTAAAATGGACATTGTATGCTCTAAATATCACTGGTCAAAGTTTGGATAAAAATGGTCAACTATCAAATAGTGACAAGGATGTGTGTATGGTTACCAAGTAGACCAATTGGAATGTGGCACGTGGTAGTGTAATGGTAAAAGGGTGTTCATTTTTCACCTCCAGTCTTTGGAACTCATGATCAGATAAATAGGCCCCACTATTTGTTGGCTAAGGACCCTCAGTGAGGGTTGACACACTCTTTTTATAGAGGGGTGCCTTTGCCTCTGATGTTGTATATGGGACTAATATTCCCACTATTTTAAACTAATATTCACAAGATGAGGAACATTTGGAGAGGTCCACGTGGTGCGTCCTCAATCCACCACATGGCTTGCCACTACATTATTATATCATCTGAGTTTGAGATATGGTGAGCTTGAAACCTAACCCTAGTGTCAGCTCAACAACAAACTCGTAGCCCGAGTGCCAAAAATCATTCAAACCGATCTCATTTACATAGCTCATGATTGAGCTCATAGTTAGCTTGAAAGTTCTAAACCCAAATAAAAGGTGAGTCAGATGTGGCCGAAGCCATGGCTTGAACATCCTCATGAAGCCTATTTAAAGGATTATAACTATTATCCTCTGATGAATGTGGGATTTTAATCCTTTAAATGAAAATGCTACTGAGATTTAAGGATCAAACCCATGACCTCATTGTACAAAATGGTAATGCTTAGCCGTTAGGTGATAGCCTTAAGCCAAATGTCACAGTGATACATTTTCTATTGAAAGGAGATTTTGGGAAGGATTGGAAACATTTTGGTAATAAAAGGAGCTCATTCTGGGAGCACGAGGTGAGCAGATGAAGTGACTATATAATTGCAAATACATAGTCCCAAATATAGAGGGAGAGATCACCTATTAAGTAAGGCCTTTGGGCCTTGATGAACGTGTGTTATTTGTAGAGTTCAATGTGAATGCAGACCTAAGTCAGAGAGGGAGATCACCTACTTTGTAAGGCCTTTGGCCTATGGCGAATGGGGGTATTTTTGTAAGTATACAGACTATGGAGTCTTTACCTATTGTGTAAGGCTTACAGGACATGGGAAAATGATATAAGTTATAGGGTATATATAGGCACCTAGAGACTTGAGTCATGGATGTTTTTTCTTCTATATTTGAAATGCCTTTGGGCCATGGAAGAAGTATAATGTGGATTTATATTTTGAAAGGACAGTCTCAAATGTCAAAAGAAGACCCAATATGGAATCACGTAGACTGAGCCTATCAGAAGTACAAGTGGTTGGGATGCATTTTGAACCTGTGGTCTTCTCTTGTAAAAGGATAGGTTCTTAACCATTACACCATGGAATTAAGAGACAAATGCATGTGTGTGACTATAGTTTTGAAGACACACATTCTTGAGACTATGTTATTTTTAATGCCTCTATTTTATAAGGCTCTTGCCAATGCGAGATGAATGTATATAGTTGTATGGTTATTTTTAAGGAGTTATAGGTATGTTAAAACTAGAGACACTCATTATTTATTATGCCCATGTATTAGGAGTTTTAATATACTGTTACTCGAAAATCTTGCTCGAATGCATGGAGATAAAGTATAGGTACTACAAACGAAGGGAAGATGGGTTTCTGAGCATCTCAAAGTCTTCACATAGTTAGATTACAGTATTATTTTTAGTTATAAATCCATATTGATATGTAAGTTTGAGAATTTTTGATATTTATATCTTATTTTAATGGATTGATTCATGATTACAAACCCAGAGATGTAGCCACTAAAAGGGTGAACTCCATTATCAAGTTTGTGTATTTTTCCTTGCAGTTTGTTATGAGTTTCAATTTATAATTTAGTTTTGTAAATGAATTAATGGAACACTAGAACTTATGAAAAATTTATAAAAATGACATAAATCAGGAGTTTTAGTTGGGAAATGAGTTTACATAGTTCTCTGTTCACTTTTCATTCATTCCTATAATTTTGGATCCAATTTCTATTTCACTAAAAGGGAATTGAGATTTTTTATTATCCGATTAGTTTTATAAAAAGGGGGTAAATCATGTTTTTGAATCAAATGTTCTTCTAACCAAAATTTTGTTTGGTCATTGGGACCATGATTTTTTGGTAACTTTGATTTATTTTTATGTCCCTAGACGCTTTTTTAAATCTAGTTAAGGAGAAAATCTTAGTTGCACCTCTTTGGATTAGATTGTACAACCTTCCAACCATCATGAAGAAAGAGGAACACATCAAAATGCTAGTCAATCAGGTTGGATATTTTATGAAAATTGATGATAATTATTTGGGAAACATATTTATGAGAGCTTGTATTATTTTTTATATCTTTAATATCATGAATTGCACCAAGATCAAGAAAATAGAATAAAGAATGTGTATGAATCTATGAAAGAGAGAAATTTAAAGAAAGCAATATGTAAAATATTGTCATCCAACACACTCCATATGAATAGCTCAATATCACATATTTACAAATAGGGAATGAAATGCGTAACTCCCCCGAGAAAGTAAGTCACATGTGCTACAAGTGTAACTCTCATACCCAAAATACCTAGTTATGCATAACTCCATTTAGCTACTAACTAGACCAACATGTAACTCCCATGATAATGCACATATAAGTAAGTATATGCATAAGTGTAGGTAAACTCTAAGTGAGGTTGAATAACCTATGTGGCATGTGTAGGAAATATTCCATAAAAAGGTAGAAAATAAACACCCTATATTAACATCAAAACCTCTTTTTCACTCAGTTAATTTGATCTCTTTTTATGATTTGTGGACTCGATTTCTTAACTAGGAAGGCCTTCCTTTAAAATTTTGTCATTGCAATCTCCTTAGGCATTGTGCATCTAGGTGTTCTTCAAAGGGATTTCAACATTCTTCGTCTCTTTCTCTATTAGTGTGGATAAAGAAAAATGGGTCCCCTGATCAAGATTTCATTTGACATAATCATAGAAAATTTGTCGATACTTATTCTTCTTTTCCTCAATCTATGCCTAGGGATATCTTAATTTCCCTTAGGAAGGAAAATCTTTAAAATTAAAGTTTTGTTGTTGATTTAACTCTAAGCCCTCTTTAGCCTCTAGAGATTGTTATGATCCTGATGGGCAGATTTCACTACAACCTCAAGGTTTTGGTGTAATGGTTTGTTATATTTGGTATCAAAGCCTCCACCCTAGTTTAAATTATAGATCAGGTGGATATGTTGACATGGTAGGGTTCATTCAAGGCTCGTACATGCAAGAGATCCTGGTGTACAGGTGAAAATCTAGCCTAGAGTTTGGGCTTCAAAAACATGGTGGGATGTTATGATCCTAATGGGTGAATTTCACTAAAACCTTCAGGTTCTGTTATAACAGTTTGTTACAAAGATAGAAAGCACCCTTTGTCGTACTATTATAGAAATAACTTAAGCTCATTTAGATTCTATGACCAAAAGAAAAGTGTGGAAATTAAATTTAGAAATGTTAAGATTAAACACAAGGGAAATGGTGAAATATAATACTCAATGGATGATGAAGGGCCTCTTATGCCATCAAGGGCATAGATTGGTCTCGATCCATGATTAATACTTTAGATACTTTGTGTTGTGTCCCTAGCTAACTAGCTCTTTGACTACAAGGTTGATTTAGTAGTAGTTATACATTTGGGAGTTTTTTTATTATTCTACTATGAGTGATGGCTAGTTCTCTACTTTTTAGTTCCCCATGGTTATCTTTTTGCTAAAGAGTTGATATCATTTTGTTTTATAGTTAGTGCCATGTGTAGCTAGTTTTCTATTTAGTAATTAACATTTTTTTTTTATATTCATTTTTAAAATTTTGGACTTCTAGTAATTTATGGGATCCTTTCAAAACCCTCACTTTTACCCTAATAAACAAATATTTAAGATGAAATACAAAAAAAAGATAGAATAATTATCTCTAGACAACCAAAAAAAAAGTTAATAGGTGAATACATGCACAGAAAAGTTATCTTAAGAAAATGCTCCCAATTTAAGGAAGGAAACCATGATATCGTAGTTAGATGACATAGATTTTTTTAGTGGTGAATTTTCATTAATTCACAAATATTCTATTTTTTGAAATCTAGATTCGGCTATTTTTTTGGACCCAAAAAGAGCACTAGCTCACCAAAAATTTATGGTTATATATATGATTTAGAGGTTATCTAGTCTATCATTAACAACTAATTCCACAATTTTGACTATAAATTGCCATATCATAGGAAGACATTTTATACTATTTCACCAACATCTATTATAAATCATATACAACATATCTCAATCTAATATATTTTATAGACAATTGAGATAAAAAATTCAACCCATCTCTAAAAGATTATATGGACTCAATGGTAAGGTAGCGATAATATGTCAAAAATAGAGAATAGAATCGAAAGGTACCCATAGGGTTTGGGCATCGTCTAAAGGGTCTATATGACATTTAGATAGATCGATCGATATTCATAGGCCTAGATGTTACCTACAACATCTAGATGATGTCTAAATAGATTGGATAACGTCTATAGGATCTAGACATCATCTATCGAGCTTGGATGACAACTACATACCCTGGACAACATCCACATGGTCTAGACACCATCCATAGAGTCTAGATGGTGACCAAAATACTTAGATGATGTCCATAGGCTCTAAATACCATCCACAAAATTTGGATGGTGACTAGACTACCTAGATGGTGTCCAAAGGGTCTAGACATTGTCTACAGAGTTTAGATAGTAAGCAGATAATTAGGGTAAAGTCCACTAGTTCTTGATGCCTTTCAAAGTCTCTAGACAATGACTAGATTGACTTGATGATGTTTATAGAGTATGGATGTTGTCCACATGGTTTAGATGGAAACCAGATAGCCTAGATGACATCCATAAGATCTAGACATCATCCACCAAATCTAGATGACAACCAGATAAACTAGATGATGTCCATAGGGTCTGGAAGCTATCCATAAGATTTTTGTGGCAACCAGGTAAAATAAATAGTGTGCATGGGGATTGGGTAATGTCTACAAGTACTAGGTGATGAATTGAAGCACTTGGCTTCTATAGGGACTTTGACCAATGGCCACATGGAAAGGGTGACTGAATGTATTATGTCGAAGTGGTAGGCCATAGTTTGTGTAGCAAAAAAAAGTTTACTAGCTCATTTAGTGATAAAGGTAAGAAATTAGGCAAATTATCAATGAAAAAGAACATATTATCTTATTTTAAGTAGCCAACAAGAACAACCAAGCAAAGTCAACCTGCACCCACACAAAATATAAGTACTAAATGATTTGTAAAATTTATTTATTTATTTGTAATAACTAATAATTAACATTTGAAGGATAATAGAAAAATATTTATACATGTAGATCCCTCCACTAAGTGTGGTTTTCCAAATGAAATATTTAATCACAAAATTATTTCACCATTTGAAGATATTATTGATGATGACATGCCATCACTTGAAGACATACCTGGATATGGCATGGCTATGGCGAATGACAAACCAGATGATATGATACAAACATTAAGATAAACTCTACATCTCATAAAATAACTTTTATGGCAAATAAAAATCCCCAAATTATGCTAATGAAGAGAAGACTTGATGACATTCCAGATGATGAGATCAATACAATAGATCAAAGCACTCATAAATATATGCAAAGAAATATAAGCAGATGGATAATTGAAATGTCTTTTAAGTTTGATTGGGCAGTGAAATTTCCTTCATTGAACCAATAGAGCCATAAAATAGTGTTGATACCCCAACTAAATGTAAATGCACAATATGTTCTTAGCAATTAGGAAAGGACCATCAAATACAACCTAAGTTGAACATAATCGAGAAACATTGTGGCAAAGTTTATGTGTCCATTGAAAAAGATGGATAAATTCAAAAAACTCATAGATGGAAAGATGTTAATGAATGCATGCATGTTAGATACGTGACAGAGTATGAAAAAAATTAGAGATATATGTGACATCTTGTTGAGAAAAGATGAACAATTACAACTCAAATAAGAAAAGTTATTTAGTCGAATCGGCATGCAAAAAATATACAATTCTCAACAATCTTTCATATTCTCAAAAAAGGTAGACCTATATCTAATTTTTGATATTATAAAACTCTGTTTCAACATAATGGACTTCATAACATTCCATAATCACATTGGTCAGATGGCATTGCTTGGGACATGACAAAATGTATTGTGATGATTGAGAAGAAAGATTTTAAAGAAAAAGTTAAAAATACAAGCTTTATATCAATGTCCATTGATGAGGTCACAGTAGTTGACAACACAACATGCGTTTGTATCTAGGTTTACACTTTTGGGAATAATTTAAGGACACCTCATTTTTTATCTACACATAAAATGGTTGAAAATTGTAATGCAAAAAATCTTTTCAAACTAGTTATTCCTAATTTGAAAGATATTGTTGGGATGGATGATTATGCTATAGCTATGAAGCTGGTATGTGTTAGAGTTGATGGTGCAATAGTAATGAAGGGAAATATAAATGGTTTGTGTCTTCAAATATAGATAATAGTCTTCGCATATATGATTTCAATTCATTGCATGGCCCATATAATGAATCTTAGATACAAAATTGTAAGCACATTTGAAAATGTTACAGAATTAGAGAAACATTTTTCATGATTTACACACTTATATGTCAAGTAGTCCTAAAAAGTTTTTTGAGTTTTATAAATTTACAATTTGGGTTATCACTGGTAAAAATATTATAAAATATAATGATACAAGATGGATTTCTATGTATGATCCTGCATCCAAAATTTTGAAGAATATCCATCACTGACAGGTTTCATGTTTAAATATTGTATGGGAGTCAACAAGGTAAAGGATCTATTATAGCATTTAACATATTTTGACACTATGTGGTATTCTCCCAATGTTAAATAAATTAAATTTTTTGATGAAACATGCTCAAGAGAGATTGATATGTCTTGTAGACTTCAAACATTTGATAAAATAGGTTTGTCAATTTCTTGATGTCTTGTACTCAGGCCAAAATAGTTTTAAGCTTCCTATTTTTGCCAGTTGACAAACTTTAATAAATATTAAGTATCCAAAATCCTATTTTAAATTCAATATTCATGATCATATTTGTATCTACATGAATGGAAAGAAAATACCACTACACACCTTCCAAAAATGAGTTGATTATGCAAGATCAAAAATTGAATAAGTCACTGTAACATGTATTATTTACATAACCATGATAATGGAAACATGAATAAAATTGAGAAAGATAAATGATATTTTGCTTATGGAAATTGGAAAAAGGTTTCAAAGAGACGAGTTGCTTGAAGCTATGATAGTGGTGAATCCCATGTTTTGGAGAGTTGATGATGGTCAATGTTAGGAATCTAGTGTTTCACTTTAGGTAAAAACTACATTCTTACTATTGTAAATTAATTATTTATAAAACAATTAATATTTATTAGTGTGTTATTATATTTGGAGAGTTTTTAAAACAACTCTCGTATGGTTATAGTTGTTATAGGCCTCCTAAATAATAGGAGAAAACCAAGCCTATATAATTTGTATTGTGTCGAGTATGAAGATAATCAACAGAGTGTTATTATTATTTTTTATGTTCTTAATCCCTACATTATTTCTCATTTGGTATCAGAGCGATATGAGATTTTGAGTATTGTGAGGGGCATCTACAATTTCTTGCTTGCCCCGAGCCATGAAATCTTGAGCTAAGAATCCTGTTCTACCAAACATACCATTGGGGATAGGATCAATTCTATTCATTGAACAAATCTTGGTTATTTTGAGTTATTCTATCAATGCCCTGAAGGGTCTTGAAGTTTTCTATTTAAGTTTCATTTAGATTTGCATTGGATAAAGTTATTATGTAGCTGTATATATATTTGGATCACTTAGCAGAGCTAATCTAGCTTATGACTGCCTCTGTGAGTGAGAAGCACATCTTGTCTAATATGTAAAGGGAAAGGTGTCTAAAGTTGTTTTATGCCTGAGACATTTTAAAGTGATCAATCTTCCACGTATTGGTCAATTTTGCATACACCAATTTGTATGCATTGAAGAGTTGGTTCATGAATCCTCCACACCCAAGCTCGCAGTGTTCAACTTTTTCAAACCCATCATCTGATTGTGCATTTGACACTTTTGTAGACTTAAGCAAAGATCCATGTATATTATCATAGTGTGATTGATTTACTATCTTACACATTGAAAACTTAGAATCAATATTTGATCTTGCATGTGTTGCATGCTTGTAGTTTCTACACGTCTTATCTCTCAAATTCTAAATTGACATTATGCAATACATGATCTTGCATGCATTGCAGGTTTTGGCTTTGATAGACATTTGACAGTTTTGGAAGAAGATGGTTCTTGAAATGACTGCTAATTATAAACATATCACTCGGCCACATCCTATCACGTGGCATTCACTACATTTGGCAAAGTTCACGAGGACTACATTCCATTAATATGCATGGTTCTTTATCGATAAAATTTGTTTATTGTCAACATTGAGAGTGCCAAGGGTATATAACCTAACTAGTTGGTAGTCATTTAGGAATAAATAAGTCTATGTTAGTCGATTTATGTCTCATTAATTTGGTTTACTTAGTTTTGGGTCTTTAAAATATATTTTCATAAGTATTGTTGAATCCATTCGTTTAGTTTTTAATCCTTAGATGTCTCAATATTAGTTTTGAGTTTATTAAGTCATACGCCATTGAGTGCCATTTAGTAGGTCATCAGAAATAAATCAAAAGTTTTTTCCTATAAGGTGTTCTTTTAATTTTATAGTGTGTAAAAGTAATGAAATATTAATTTTTGCCATATTAGTCTAGTGGTTCATGGGTTTTATGTTCTTGAGAAGATCACATGGTATTAAAATCAAGAGTCATTATAAAATTTAAATAGTAGTATTTAATTACTTTTTAATTCATCTTAGTGTAGTGTAGTCAAAAGTGAGTCATCAAAAGAGTTAAAAAATTAAATAAAAATTATCTTACGAATGCATTTTTAGTTGAATCTGATATTTGATTTAGGAATGTAAATGAGTCTAAAAGACATATTTGCTAGGTAACAAAACAACAAAATATGGATGACATAGGAGGTTGGAGGATAACCAATGACCTCTCGTCAGTCACCAATAACAGGGTCACACCAATGATTTTGTGACATGTGTGTAGTGTGTTGTATTATGTGTTTGATTCTAGTTTGTTGTGTTCTTGATCGAATAAGTAGAAATTTCACAATAAGAGGGGGAACATGATTCTAATGTTCCATTTCTAGTTTTTAGAGTGTAATGTGTGAGCAGTGTTTCCTATGTCATTTCTTGTGGTGTGATATTGATGAGGATTGATAATAGTACTTGGCACATCATGATGTGGTTGTAGGTAAACCACTTGAAAACCTTCATTTATGGTTTGTGGTAAACCAATTGCAAAACACCCAGTCTTAGTTGTTGGTAAACCATTTACAAAACCATCACCTTGTGGTTTGTGGTACTCCAAATGTAAAACCACCATTCTCGATTCGTGGTCAACTGTTTGCAAAACCATCCTTTAGGTTTGTGATTATCTTGTCAAAATCACTAGATCATGAGTAGGTGCAAGTATAAGGCAGGTTTTTCCCATGTTCACACTAAGGGAGGAATGTTAGGAATCTAGTGTTTTACTTTGGGTAAAAACTACATTCTTACTATTGTAATATTTTTTAGCGTGTTATTATATCTGGAGAGTTGTTTAAATAACACTTGTATAGTTATAATTTTTATAGGCCTCCTAAATAATAGGAGAAAACCAAGCCTATATAATTTGTGTTGTGTCGAGTATGAAGATAATCAACATAGTGTTATTATTATTTTCTGTGTTATTAATCCTTGCATTATCTCTCAAGAATAAATCAATAATTTATTTTTTAGATACATGGGAACTTTTATTAAATATTTTTTGAAGTCTATAGATATCAATGGAGTTGAAATTCTAGATATTTTACAAAAATATTTATTGAAAACACAATCTACCCATTTCAGATTCACAATGATTGATCAATACAAGTGTCTAAAGGAGCCAAATGAAAGTGGTGCTATTATAAGACTTTGGAAAAAAACTATATCCTGAAACCATCCTACATGAATATATAAGAGAATTTTTTTGATTGTATGAACTCTACCAAATAATGATTATGGGCTTTGTGGAAGATGAAAGAGTCTTTAGTGCATTATCTTTTGTTAAATTAATACTTCATAACAGATTGGATATAAATCTAAACACATGTTTGACATTGTATATTTCGCGTTATCCAGTAGATGCATTTACCTATGATAGGACACTTTAAATTTAGAATTTACTTAGTTAAAGAAGAGGAGTTACTAATACAACAAATGACACAACTGATCTAGCTATTGAGAATCTATTTGCATTAGATAAAGTACATACAAAAAATAATTATGAATAAAATACTACTCAAGAACTATTTCAGTGACCTAAATATTAGTATGTAACCTTCAACTTTAATTTATTTAATTGATTATTATATTATTTTTTGTATCAAAAATCATGAAAAATTTGTTATATAAATTACAAAAATTCATAAATTACGTTATTATATTATTTTAAAATAGTTATGTTATATTGCAATTGTTTAAAATTCAGACTTTGTTAAAAAATATAGTTAAGGTATATATATATATATATATATATATATATATATATATATATATATATATATAGTTTCATCATTTCATGTGGTTGCCAATAGTATACATCAATGAATTATTATATTATCACTACACATCTTAAGTAGTAAATATTTGAAATTAACAAAACAATGACTTATATTTAAACTTTCAAACTATAATTTACAATATAAAGTTTTTAGTTTCAACATAACATATATATAAATGCACATAATAAATTTTTAATGCATAAAATGTACAAAATAAAATAGAAACAAAGACTTAAATTTAATCATGCAAACTTTAATTTACAATATAAACTTTTCAATTTCAACATAGCATATATAAATATGCACAAAATAAACTTGTGTTGGATAAAATGTACAAAATAAAATATAAACAAAGACTTAAATTTAATCTTGCAAACTTTAATTTACAATACAAACTTTCCAGTTTCAACATTATATATATATATATATATATATATATATATATATATATATATATATATATATATATATATATATATATATATATATATATATATATATATATATATATATAAACTTCTCATGGATAAAATGCTTAGAATAAGTAGAAACAAAGACTTATATTTAATTTTTCAAACATTAATTTACAATATTAAGTTTTAAAGTTTCAATTTTCAAAATAACATATATAAAAACATTAATTACAATTCCTTGACCCATTTTTATTGAATAGAGATACATACATTAAACAAATATCATTGCACATGAGTTCCAGATTGTTGATCAGATGTGGATGTTGTTGCCTCAGCTTCCCCTTTCCTTGAATTTGAATGTAAAACACTTTCTCTAACAAGATCCTCAGTTACAACATTAATATTTTAAATTATTGATATTTTTTCATGTATTGCATCTCCTGTCGCTAGGATAGAGGGATCCACATTTATTTTCTCCTTCAGAGGAACATCTGGGTCCATTCCATACTCTTTGATTATCCTCCTCAATGTGTTATTTTGTATGTTGACCTTCACAAATTTTTATTTAAATGCAATTATTGCATTTAAGCTTTTTCAAGCATTTTTCAAATGAATATTTAGTACTTGTGCTTCATTTTTCATGTTATTATATTTTGACTACAATTTGGAAAATAACGTTGGTCAGATAAAATTACAAAATTGTGATAAAATATAGATAAATAAGTAATTAGTTACCAAACTTTTATCCCTCTCTGCATTGACAAGGAGACAAAGGTTTTGGTCTCTTGTTCATATGTTGTAATAAGCTTGTGCCTCTACATTCAAATTTTCCAATCTATTAATCATAATATCTAAAATATTATCATTGTAGAGATTTGACACATAAATGTATCCTAATTCAACTTGATTTATTGAAACATCAATTTTGGATTGATCATTTTAAACCAAAGAATATAAAGAATATCTTTGGTAATGGTTATGATAATGCTCATTAATTTATTTTATCAAAGCCTTTCCTTGAATCTCCCATTGTTTCAAAAAATTTGAATTAATTTGTACAATGTCATCCAAAAAAGCAAAGACATTATCTGCAATAAAACTATTCAATAGAAATGATGTCAATTCATGAAGAGATTGCTCCTCATCATTGCGTGGTTCAGGTGGTGAACTAGAAGAACCCCAACTATTTTTTTTAGACCATCGATTTGAGATCCCTGAATAATATTGTGCATAACAAATCTATCTGCAAGCATGGAATCAATGCCCTCAAGGAAAACATCATCAAGATTAATGTTTTGTAAAAGTGTTGTGGTACCACCAGACACTCCACCCACATAAAAGTTGGGGAACTCTGAGGTTGTTATATGCAAATTTATTCCCTTGCTACCTATTGACATTGGTAAATTTTCCCGTAGTATGTACAACGTGCACAGGGGAGGGGGAAGGTGGCATAGTACTTCTCACTGAATGTTGCCCTGCAATACAAAATTTCATCACTAATCAATAAACAAACTTCATCAAAATTAAACCTAAGTTAACCTAAAGGTCAGAGAAAATAGACTCAGAATCCATACTCCGAGTTGTCAATATGTTTTATTGTGGTCGACGTGTTGTAAGAAAAGTCAAACCTTTAATTTCTATCAAACACTAAAAATTATCATACAATCAAAAATTCAATTTAACGTTTTCAATTTCATGTAATATATAAATAGCGTAATTGCAAACAAGAAGTCAAATACCTTGCATGGGAGCTAAATGTTACACAGGTTGATGGGCAATGTTGCCAATGTTGGACGCTGCTGTGAAATGACATGAAACATTAATATATATATTTTTTTGTTGTTACATCATTTCAATAAACTTTTAAAAAATTTAAACCTAGATTTAAGGCTAGGGATATGCCTAAGGGGCCTAGCTGACGTGCAACAGTAGGTGAGACAGATCTTTACATCTTCTTATGCCTTATCAATGGTCTCACCGCACCAAAATCTATATCATTGCCCCTATCAGATTGAGAATCCCCAGAGACCTTGATGGGACGGTATTTGCTCAGTACAACTTCTCTTTTGGATTGAGACAAAGATTCTCTTTTCTATTATAAGGAAACATACATAATTAATTTTATATTTGAATTGTAACAAGTTAATAACAAAATAATTTAATGACTTAAAACTACACTTTAAACCTACCTCCAATGTCACAAGGGCCATTGAATTAGATTTCATATTTTCATGCAATATTATGGGAATAGTTGTTCCCCTTATCTCATGGTACACCTCGTAGTATAAACCTAACATATAATTAGGAACAAAATTTTTGTAACTGTCACTTTGAAAAGCACAATACAAATAGTTTTTGATCTTTTTGGAAATGAATGTACTCCAATCGAATTGTTATCCTCCAAGAGAACGAATAATTTATGGTATAGCCTAGAAGGGGATATTTGCAAGTCTTCCCTGTAAAATAATCTTTGCCTGAAAAAATTCAATGAGGGCTTCTAGATATGGGTTTGTTATATTCTAAACTGAAAGACCCCTTCTCGAGTAATTAGAGGTGCTTGCAATGGAAGCAAAATTTATTTTCAATCTATAGTTGAGACATTTAATTTTGAATTTCAATCATAAAACATTGAATATTAATTAACGAAAACAAGATAAAGATTACCTTCCAAGGAAGATGTATCTATAGCCAAATGATTTTCAAGATAAATCTTATCTTCGTTAGACAAAATAGCTTTCGTGGTCACTGTTTCGATGTTTCTGTGTGGTAGTCCTAACAATCACTTGATATTTGAAGGAGCGGTGCTGAAAGTAACAGTCTGAGAGTCGAGGCTAAACAAAAACTCTCCAGCAGATGGTTTGTAACTGGACACGAGAATCTTAAGTAAATTTGTATCCATCTCACAATGGGGCATGTAAATAAGCCCTCTCAGACAACATTGATTGATCCAATCACTACAAGTGTTTTCATCCTCTATAATCCTTAATATCTTTGGACAAATAAGATTGTGGTAGACAAACTTATGAAGAGGGCAGAAGATACGTGGTTGGAAGTCATTGGGATTGAGAAATGAGAATAGTGGAGTTATAGGGTAGAGGTCTAGAGGATGAGAGAGGTTTGGTTATGTGTATGAGAGAAATGAATAAAATACAAAGGACGAGAGATATGTAGGGCCCAGGCACTCCCCCACAGAGCTCAAACACTGTCCACACCCTCTAGACAATGTCCACGTGTTATGGACATCGTCCATACCTTTTGGACCCTGTTCATGCCCTATGGATGACATCCACGAGTTATCGACACCATCCACCGCCTTTGGACAACGTCCACCAGACTTGGACATCGTTCAGATGGTCTGGACATTGTCCACGCTATATAGATAGTGTTCACAAGCTCTAGATGACGTCGACCCTCTCTGGATGGCATCTATTGGGTGTGGATGCCATTCAGGGGATCTGGACGGTGTCCATGGGGTTTGGACGGCGTTCAGATCCCCTGGATGGTGTCCACGACCTCTAGACATCATCCACACGCTGTGGACGGCATCCACGGGCTTTGGGTGTCGTCCATGGGCTCTAAACGCCATCCACGAGTTTTAGATGCCTTCCACATGTTCTACACACCATCCAAAATGTGTGAATGGCATCTAGAGCCCGTGGACGCTGTCTAGAGGGAGTGGACGCTGCGTATTGACAACATCTACCGGGATTGCATGCTCTTTAGACTCCAGACTCTAGACTTCAGAAAATGGTGCATATGATTTACTTTCCCAACAAAACTACTTTCCCTTCGATTCACCTTCGTTTCAAAACTGAGTTTTCAATATTCACCAAAATATTACACAAGAATTTTTCTTAAAGACCCTTAAAAAACCTTGGTAGATGAATATTATTCTTTTGATCACCACATACAACCTATCATTATGATGTAAAATATACATAAAAATTACGGATTAATATTTTTTAAATAAATTATTGATATAAGATATATATGGACGCACTTTAAAATAAGTTTTGAAATAAGATTCGTAGAAGTTTTTTAATTTAAAGGAAGGATAACCATAGTGGAGTGTACTCTAAAACCAAGCTTCCACAGACTTTCCTTTTTTATTTTTTCTATTTTGAGTTTTATTTAAAATTAGTTGGACGTGCGCAAGTGTCCGGATAATACACTGTAATATTCAAAACGACAGTGACGTTTGCATTTTCTCTCTCCCTTCCCTTCACAGGTCCCTAGGACTTTTCTTTCCATAGGTTTTCTTAGATGCTGCTGCCTGCCTTCATAACACCCACTGCATTGTAAAAGGCATTTTCTTCACAGCTTAAACGCCCGCTATTCTGAGGCACAGCAAGGAGCAGGTTGCAAACCATGGATTTAGATTTGCAGCAAGCATCTCCAAAGTAAGAAGGAGCTTCTACAATCTCATTTGAGTTACAGGGTTCAAGACATTTCTGTGCTTTAAACATTTTATTTTCTTGCTCCCTGTGAAGGGATTGGTAGACCTCATAAAACTAGTTCTAATGGAAGACAGAGATGACCTTGGTAATTAAGCAACCAGAGTTTTTGCTGGGCGCTCAAAACACTAGAAATCTGAATCTTTCTTTTGAAATCTTAAGTGGGTTTAATAAGGAAAACAACGAATTTTCTGGCATTTGTTCTTCTTTCTGATATTCTATGAGGTTTTAACCAGAAAAAATTAGATTTTATGGTGCCCACATGGTGCTAATTTGTAGAATTGTTGTTATAGGTTCACAGTTGGTCTGGAGCTTGCAACTTTTCTTGCTTCTTCTGGAATCCTGCACAAGGCTTGGGAAGAGATACGTAGTGCTTCCATAAATAAAGCAGATACTTTTGTTGTGAAAGAGTATGAAGATGTGGTATATGTAACCTTCCCTTCCCTTTATAAAGAAGATTTCATGGTAAGAGATGGCAGATATGGAGAATGCAATATCCAGACTAAGAACACGGTCTTCTCTGCCTCCCTCAAGGGTGATGATGACATGCCGGCTCGTGTTTACGAGGGAGCTCTCAACCGATTCCTGCAGGAAAGTTCAAACTTTGAAGCCCAGGTAAATAGATCCTTTACTCTATCACATAATTGCTCTGTGATGTGGAATTCCTGATACTGCATTTCCAAAATCTAATTCTCACACACCCCTCTGGCGTTGCCAACATAATACAATTTTGTTTTGCATTGGATGTCTTTGGTTTATGGGATATCTGAATGATAAGGATTGAGTTTTGCACTAACACCCAATGACGTATATTGAGTTTTACCTTTATAGATTATGGCCTCTTCACACAGAAGCTTTAAATATTATACACAGAATCTTTAAATATTATACCCTGCTA
The DNA here is from genome assembly GCA_037957365.1 of Torreya grandis. NCBI lineage: Eukaryota > Viridiplantae > Streptophyta > Pinopsida > Cupressales > Taxaceae > Torreya > Torreya grandis. The sequence goes on from JARHVA010005408.1 coordinate 124,081, forward strand.
TTTATTTTGTTTGATATTTAGTAAGATTTGTACCTGTGGGTGGTGTGAAAACATATTTTTACTATCATCTACACTGTTGGACTACAACCCATTCGATATATCCTGGTATTTAAGATTGATAGTTTTCTCGAATTGAAGATAAAGATCTCTGCACCTTGGTAGGTAGTTTAAGACTCATCTAAAAATGTAGGATTCGCCCAGAAATTATTGACCTAATCCTCAACAGTAGCACTTTAATTGCAGAAGAGGTTCCCAACAATGATTAGCATCACTATCTTGCATTGAAGGAATCTCTCACCGAGGAAACCATAGCTCCTGGTATAGGAAATTCAGAAACTTAAGCAGGAGTAAATGTCGTCCCTAAAACAGGGATGTCAGAAACTTATGATATATGTCATGTAGGTTTGAAATCCGTCTTTAATTATCACTTTCCATGTTAATGTTATGTAGCCATATATGCCTGTTACGTCCTGTGATCTTTCTATACCGACCACTCTTTTCAATTACAAGTTTTGCAATTTCACAGCACATTTAGCACATGGATTAATTTAATCAGAAGAAGTACTTCTTGTTCAATGTAAGGGAAACAAATTGGTTTGTTTATAAATAACTTTAAGTGAAAATCAACTGTTAGTGTCATTGCCCATTGGGGTGTGGCCAAGTGGTTGAGACAGGCATCACAATGCAAAACATACAGGTTTAAATCCTGGGAAGCATCAGTATTTCCATGTTGTTTTTCTCACCACTCCCAATGTATACAGTTCAGTAGACCCGGATCGTGTGCTTTGAGTAAACATAAAGCAAGATTGACAACGAGTTATTCCTCAACTGTCAGTGTCATTGAAAGAACCTATTTTACTCATTTTAGTAGAGATCTATGTGCTTAAATTTAACGGTAATGCTATATATTTGTATGTTACACCAGATGGAGAGGTTTTTGAAATCAAAAAAGGAACGAGCCATTATAATTGTGGGTCATTCCGTAGGAGGTGCAGTTGCAACCCTGGCCACTCTGTGGGTTCTGGAAAAGAGGGCGAGACACATCTCTCCTTTTTCCATTACGTTTGGTTCTCCTTTAATCGGAGATGCTAGACTTGGGGAAGCAGTTGGTCGCGAAGATTGGTCAGGCAAATTTTGTCATGTGGTCTCCAAGTACGATATTGTTCCTAGGATGCTCCTTGCATCATTTGAATCAATTACCGAGCCTTTGAATGCAATTGTGCCTCATTGGCAGAGCATAATGGGCATTGACTCTGCTGCTATTCAAGAGGCTCGCAGGACTCTTCTTAAGAATGTCCTGCAGTGCACATCTACAATAGCAAACAATTACTCAGGAGAATCTGGTCATAGAAGCCCCTACAAACCCATTGGTACTTACATGTTCTGTTCAACCCAGGGCGCAGCTTGTATTGAGGACTCTGAAGCTGCCCTGAAGATGCTACATTTCACTATGCAAAGCAAAGAAGGATTGTCTTTTGATCAAATCGCAGGCGTCTCTATTTCAGAGCACACAGGTTATGGCTATATGTTGGAAGGTATAACTGAATACGTACTGTCTGTAAATGCAATGAAAGTTGCAGACTTCGTCTCAGACTCCTCCTTTGAGATGGGAACAGCAAAGGAATTGGAGGCAATGGGCATTGAGGCTCAGGTAATCCTAATTACTTCTACTTATGTTTTGTATGTATCATTGTCACAGGACTCATACTGTTTAAAATATAAATGCAATATCCAGAAGTTGTTCCTTTTTATATATTTTGTTTAAGTAGATTCTTTTTCCATGGTGATTCTATCGATCTACTGCAAGGGGTGATTACCCAGAGATTAGATGTAACACCAGACTGTTTTACCAAGAGCCTTCCCTCCAAGCCACGTTTACAATGTTAGCCCCCAGTAAGTGTGGGTTGCTTTTCATCCCTGTGTCACTAAGTTCCAACTAAGAATCAAAATATGTGCCACATACAAATCAACTTGTTGTACCTAGGAGTAAATAGAAACTGAGGGTATCTTCCCAACCTCAGTTGAATTTCATCTATTAGCTGTTCCTGTTTGCCATTTGTTTCTATAACTGTAGTAGATTCTTAGTTCTCTGCAATCTTTCCTCTTAGTGGTGTTTCCTTTTTTAGACACTAGGATTGATGACTTGTGATTTTTATGCAGAATAATCATGCAGTTCTTGCCCTTAGAGAAGCCGGATATTTGAAAAACAAGCATGATGAGAACATTGAGAAATTAAATTATGAATTGAGCAAAAGCCAAAGTCATATGGCAAAGCTGGAATGGTACAAAGTGAGGACCTGTAAGAACAACCTCCCTGGCTGCTATGATGTTTTCAAATCTCTAGATCACAGAAGAGATTTCGAAGCAGATTTGAGTAGGCTGTTTCTCGAAAAGTTCTGGGATGAGATTATTGAGAAGGTGAAGCAGCATGTATTGCCCAGTGACTTTCGATCCCAAAATAAATGGATCAATGCTGGCACTGCATACAGAAGACTTGTAGAGCCTCTGGACATTGCAGACTTCTATCGTGTCCGCAGGGGTGATGGAAGCTATTTTTCAAATGGGGCAAGGCCGCTCCGTCACATAGTTCTGGAAAAATGGCTGAGGGAAAAAGACGAAACTCGCACTGGTAGAGATAAGAAGCCTCGCACGAAGTTTGCATCCTTAACTGAGGACTCCTGTTTTTGGGCTCACCTGGAGGAGACTCGTAAAACCTTGGAAATCCTTCAACAAAACCAAGATCAAGTCATGAATGCCCCTGAACTGAAAGAAAGCCTTGAAAAGTTTGAAGATTACGTGTGGAGCATGATAAAAAATCGCAGTAATTCTGTAGAGGTTTTCTTGGAGGGGAGTAGCTTCATAATATGGTGGCAACAGTGCAGAGTTCTTCAACTTCGATCAAACCCTGATTTGTTGAACTTCATCCAAAATAAAGGTTGGATACTGCAAGATTAAGGAAAGAAATGTTTCCAATTGTGAGAAAGATGTTTCAACGCCTTTATGAATAACTAACTCCTCTATGGAGTTTTTCGAATCTAATTGTGTGTTAATGCAACTATGGCCCATTTGTGAGTTCATTTCTCTGTAGTCCAGTAAGCATTCTTTCCAGAAGAATGTTATATACTCTGAAATATAAGAAATGAATTAGATTCGAAACCTGTTTCTCTAAATATGTGATACATAAGTTTTGCATATAATGTGCAATCTTACATCAACAAACAAAGTGCATGTGTGTGATATGAATTGCCTTGTATTTCCTTTTGTTCCCTTGTTGAAATGACTTGTCAGAGTACCTAAAGACTTCTGAACTCCAATAAACTCTGAGAAGAGGAGGTTTCTGTCAGCCAACAAGATCAGTTTGAGTGCTCTCTGAATGGTTAAGCGGTGTTGCTTGTGGAAGTTGCATATGCAAAGTAATAGTCCAAAATGATTGTTTTGGCCAGTTTGGAACGTTTTTCAAGAAGAGAAGAATTTCAAATAGGAACTCGACAAGAAAGGGAAAATAGAAGATTCGTAGGGGTAACTTCAGTTGGGAAAAAGAGTGGTAAGTGCAAAAGAGTTGAATCCAAGTTTACTGAGGACTGTTAATGTTCTTCAGATATTAAGTAAATAAAGTTGTGATCTTTAATTTCTAGTTTTAAATGCATTGGTGTGTGTCCATTGTTTTACTGATTTAATCCAAGCTGCAGGGACAAGGTTGCCATAAACACTTGTACTCATCACACCAGTGTTAAAAGATTACATTGAATTCAATTTTGTTTAGTGCGATGGAGAAAATAATTTGTTTAGATTGAAACTATAATTTTACCTCAAGAATGGAATTTTTAAAGGTAAAGTTTACAAATGTTTTTGGTTGATTATATTTCTAAAGGTAAAGTTTACAAATGTTTTTGGTTGATTATATTTTTAATTTTAAAATGATTATAGTATTTATAATTATTTTTTAATAGTTTTTAAAAATCTGTTTAAAAATAAAATAAAAATTTTCATCCTATTTTAAATAATTTTAATTTTTTTTAATATATAAAATATTAAATTAATATTTTTAGTTTCTAAATTTATTAGAAAACATTAATATATAATAATTTAATTTTTATTATTTTTTTAATTTTTATAATAAATAATTAAATAAATTTATTTAATTAACAATATATAAAACTTCTAAATAATGATTCTAGAACTATGTTGGACTTGATCCTATACCATTTGGTAATATATTATAGTAAAAGTTTAACACCATTATAGCATTGAACACAAACTTTTGTTAATTAATAAGGTTTTAACTTATCACAAGTCATCTTCAAGAATTATGCAACGTAAAGAATATTGAGCCAACAAAATAAGATTGGAATGTTCTCATGCAGAGAGAAAAATCCTTCATGTCTCTTGAAGAACAATACACATTCAAAATCTCTACTCACTTGTATTCAACTAACAATTTATATTCAACTAACAATTTAACAACATTGTATAATAAGTATATTTTAAAAATGTTAAATATTTTAATTATATTTAAGTAAAGTAGAACAAAGTAGATAACAAAATTCATCTAATATGAACAATACTCAATTATAAATTACATTACTCTTTTGTAAAAGAGAACAAATCATGTTAACTACCATCTTATTGGTAAAAGTCAGTCAATGGGGCTCTTAGGTGCAATTAGTTTCTATAGTCTACAAAACAAGCACTAAACCCCCAGAATTGTCCATATATATAGATGTTAACTTCAAAAAACACTCGGATTTTATTTGGGTATCAAAAATGCTATACACTTATCAATCCTAAAACCACATGGTGGAGTCATCGTCAAATGCCCTTAAATATGGCATGGGCCCTAGCAGTACATAAATTATATGGAATAAAATTATAGAAAGAAACAATAAATATATATTAGAAAGTAAGTAGAAGATACACTCCGTTTAAAAAGCATTTCATTTCATGATATATAATAAGTACTTAAAAAAATATCTTCAATATTTTTTTTATTATGCATGTTTATAATAAATTGACAATAGTTATTATTACATACCAATAAATCTAAATCATATCAAAATTAGATTCATTAAATATTTGAAATTGCTTCTCCTTAATTTTACACTTTAAACATATATCTTAACTTCTATATTATTTATATTTTTGCTAGTTAATGCATCATTGTTTAAATACTAGCATACCTATCTTAAATAAAGTTATGTAAAATACATCGATAGATATCATTCTCAAGGCATATATATCGTTTTGAATTATGAGGACCTCGAGAATGATATTTATTAGTGTATTTTACATAAATTTATCTAAGATATGTATGTTAGTAGCACTCGTTGTCATGTAAAATTAAATATTTTTTAATAAAAACACCTTTAATAAAAAAATTTAATTAATTATTAACATTAAAAATGGAGAGAAACATAAATTTTGATATATAAATATATATAGAGAGGGAGATCAAAACTTTACATATATGACATATATGTAATATAACTATAATTTAGAGAACATGGGAAATAGATCAAAATTGTACATATATGGGATATACACAATATAACTATAATCTAGAGAACATGGGAAGTGGAGAAAAACACTAATATAACATATATGAAATATAACAATAATTTTATGAACTTCAAATCGTATACATTTGACATTAAAATGAGAGATAAAGAACAACACATATATGATATATATAAGCAATATAATATTAATAAATTTAATAAATTTCATCTGTGTACATGAGATCCTCTAAAAATTGAAGTCTATCATCTTCTTCTTTTCTTTTATGTACCCTTTTTCCATTCTTTAATTTCTCAAACTTGTCATATGTGAAAGACAGTGCAATCCTTAATCCATGTAATGAATTTACACGTGATATTACCACAAATGTCAAACCCTATCTTTTTTTAAGTCGTATATTAATTATGGCTTTGTCAAGTGTTAAGCCCTGTGATTTATGGATTGTCAATCCCTATGCCAATTTCAAAGGTAGCTGACTCACACAACCCCTTTGTATTGGACTGATAGGAATTATAGTTGGAGATTCATCAACAAAAGGAATCCCTATGTATTTATCAAATTAAACCATAACATATGTAAGTGGTTCAGGGGGTGTTAGCCCTAGTTTGTATACAATGCTTCGAATATATCCAAGTGCACCATTGACAAGACCTGATTCTATCCAAAAATTTATGATGAGCATCACCCTCTCGCTAACAACAATCAACAATTCAACTTTCAATTGCTCATCATCCAATCCCACAATAGCATTGTTTTATCCTCTAGTTGTAATTCTTCGAGCAATAGGTTGATTCAATGCATATAATTTTCTCTTATTATGTTGACACGCATTCTCTTTTGTTACAGATAAATGCATTTGTTCATTAAAATCCTCCTTTTCAGGTGTTTCAAGTGAAGCATCTGTTCTAGTCATTAATAACTTCCAGTCATTAATAGTTAGATTGGCATCTCTTAGATTTGTTAGAAGTTCTCAAAACCATTATTCTTTATTTTGACCCTATTATCTATTTTTTTTTGTACTATAACAATAGTTACAAATTTTTCCCATGATAATTTTGCTTGTCTTGTACTTGCATATGGAGGTCTATCCATTACTGGAGGCAACTATCCCAAATCCCCAACAAAAATCATTGACCTTCCACCAAAGCACATATCAAAATTTTTGGAAATGCTTGGCAGAGTTGACAATCTAATGTAGTTCCATATCACATCAACCGATCTGCAATGTGAGATTCTGGTATATTATCCATGTGTTCACGTAATTCATCAATTGTAATAGGTATTTCTTGAAGGCTTTTCTTTACAAATATTGTTGATGAATTTTGTTCTTGATTTTGCATTATCATATTCATGTCAAGATACCTAAATCGAGGGTGTGTTAAATTTTTTTTTTCTCGATATCGAATTAGATGTTTCATATAATTATGCAGATGTACACATTTTAGTTATGGTTATAACAAATCACACCTTCCATTAGGGAATAGCATTGGGAAAGCCATGTCTAATAAACCTTCTATCACATACTCATTCAATGGATATGTACCAATTTGTGGCTAAGCTATTAGTTCACCTAGATCAACATTGGGATTGTTTGCCCAAGCTTGAATCAATTCCATCTCTTTCAGGGTATTGGGTGGTTTAGTTACCATTGATGATGTGTGATCTACAATATTACCTTCATCTATCTAAGGTATAGGACCTGAAAAAACATATTAATTGAAATCTGTATTCAATTTCATGTTAACTGAGTTCAATTTTTCAAACACATTTGTAGACTTATTGGTTGGGAGATCCTTTAGTGTTGTTTCATCAATCTTGACATCTTTATAGAACTTATTATGTTTAATAGTATAATTAAGTGCATTATATACATGATCTTTATTCACAGGAAAGTTTTATTTAGTTCCACATTGTTGATTTCTTCGCACTATGATAATTAGAAGATTTGAAATATGATGTGGTAAATTTTTGGTAATTTCCTTAACTTCCCATGGAAAACAAATACTATGCCCTTTGTATTTGTATTGCCCTCCTATTACATGGGTTACCTACAGAATTAGATTCACACAGGTGATCAACTTCTCTTCCACTTGGGTTAAGTTTGCCAATTCAGGTGTTTGGCGCCCAAGATCCATGTTATTTACTTCAAAAAATTTGACACACACCTTTCTATTGATGGCATCTGCTACTAACAGGCACTTCAGGAACTCGATGAATAATCATACCAGGGTAACTCTCTTGACAAATATAACACATATGTGGCAAATCAAGTTTATCTAACTCACGTCAAAACAAAAATTATATCATCTTGAAACCTATACCAACATTTTCAATTATCTTAATATTGGTTTGGTCTCAATTTCTCTAGGATCTTTGCATTTCACTTGGCCATGTCTGTTCACTCATTTTAAAATTATTTTTCTTATTTCTTCTTTTGATAGTGGTTGCTTCTGTTTGATTCTTCATAGGCCCTTATATATCATCATCAATATTATAAAAATTGAATTCTAATGGCTCTATCAATATTTCTCATGGGGTTTCTAGTACACACTCTGTTCCACTTTCACTTTCGTGAATAAGGCTTTCAATAAATTCCATCATATGTTATGCTTCTCTTTCCATTAAAATTTCATCATTACCATCCACATAAACATTATTATTTACAAGATGATGCCTTTGTACTCTATCTCGATTTCATTGTTGTAGTAGTTTCTTTCAGTATCATTAAAAATTTTTGCATGCATTGATAATTGTAATATTCTTCATAATACTACTTGGTCTTGTTAAGAAGTTTGTAAATGATGTGCTATGATATATTATGCATGTTCTCTCATTTGTCCTTCTAGCTCTTTGATTGGCAATTTGGCTCTATGTTTTATCCATCATTATCTTTCATATTCATTATTATTTATTGTATCCTTATATGTCATTGGTAATTGTCATTTTTATCTTTGATATTCTCGAGATTATTCTCTTCGATGTTTTTTCTTTTGTTCATATTCTTTTTTCTATTGTTCATTTTCAAAATGCATATTTTACCTAGCCATATTCACTACATATTTATTAAATTATTTTTTTATTAGTCATATAGCTATCATTTATAATGACAACTAAAGAGTGTAATAACATTCAACTAAAATTCTAAATTATCCTATACTAAAAGTGAAGACTCAAACATTAAAATTTTTTCTTTCAAATTAAATTTCAGATTCTCCACACAATTAAGAAATACCACTTTACCTTTTTGATAATATTTATACATTATTATATATTATTTAGTTATAACCATGTTTTATTTTTATTATCTACAAATTTCAAATTTAATTTTTAAATATTTTATTGTTATCAAATAGATTTTTTCACCAATTACGATTTAAATTTGATTTACCTTAATAAATATTTATGGTTTACCTTAGATGTTATATTTACCTTTATAATATGTACATCTAAGATACTTCTACTTATAATGAAATAGGACTTATGAAATGAATAAATCTACGTAATTCATTATTAATATATGTGGCAAAATTATATCATACCAGAGTAACTCACAGAAACACATTATTATATTAGATAACAAATAATTTATGTATAGTTTTAGTTGGGTCTGCTTGATGGCGGCAGTGTTGATGGTGGCGGCAACAACCCTCAGTGCCTTTTCCTCTATTTTTTGTCATTGCATCTTGGGCACAACGAGCTTGGTGTTCAAATCGTGGCTTGGCTTTATAGTGCAGCAAAATGTATTGCTGTGGAAGACCATATTGAAAGAGTTCATAGTGGGGCATTTTATTATGCTGGAATGTTTGGGATGGTGAATATTATTTGAATATTATTTATTAGCTAGTTTTGTCTATAATATATGGTGTTCTTGTGGAGTACATAATTTATTTCAATGAATAATCATACAGGGTAACTCACAGCAGCACATTATTATATTATTTTATTATTGAAAAAAATTAATATATTAAGAAATGAAATAAATACTTGCTATATCGTTGTGTTGTGTTATTATTTGATTTTTTTATTTTTAAATAAATTTAGCACTCTGCTTTGCTTTTTTCTTCTTCGTTGTTATAGGAATTTCTTTGTGTTTTGTTTTTTTGGTTTGAATTTTTTTGTATTTACAGATTTTTTTTTGTTTTTTTAAATTGTTATGTTGATTGCTTTAGTTTTTATTTATTTATGCCGGCTTGTTGATTATATTATATTTTATAGTAGCAACTTTCAAATAATTAATTGCCAACCCACTCATGCCATTATAACTTTTCAAACCTCCCCCACCCCCTCAGATGCCACTGGAGGGAACACCTATCAATGTAATAAATGAAATGTAACTTATATATTTTAAATTATGTATGTAAAAAAATGTAAGTCCTTACAAAATTGCTACATAACCTATCTTTCAAGATAGAAGTGATAAGTTTATAAAGAAATGTCAATCACATCAACAGGGGGAGGAGGAGAAAGCATAGGTTATTTAATGGACAACAATCTCAATGAAGCACTAGGACTACGCCAATTTTTGGAAGGCCTGAATCCTCTATTTTAGACCTCAATTAAGCAACGCTGAAGTATTTTATAGTTATTTAATTATGGAACATCAAATGACTCCATCTAGGAATTCTTGTGTTGGTGGATTGGTATAAATTAGACATTATGATTATGAATATGTTTTTATTCTTTCAAATCCAACTTCCATTCATATTTCTACTACTTAAAATTTAATCCATTTCACCTTAACATATAAACTATAGAAATACTATCTTATTAATAAGTAAAAGTGTTTTTTTAATTCCTTCTCTACTATTGTTAATAATTGTATGCTATAATTTTGAGTGAAAATGTAATAAGAATTTTGAGCTAATGGATTAAATCATGCAATTAAAAAATCTAAAACATAAAACTATTTTGTAAGAAGGATTATGAACACAAATTAGAATCATAAGATAAACCTTACCAATCCCTTGTTTCAACTAGCCTCCTTCCAACATATTTGAAAGGATGGTTGATTTCTATAGACTCAACTAGCCTCCTTACACTTGGATTTTTTACATTATGTTGGCATGATCAATGATGTTGATGATGGACTCAAGGATTAGCATGAACATAGTATATTTCTTCTTGATTGCTAGTTTAGCATGGAGACTTCATGAGCTTCATAGATTTTTAGTTAGTTTAGCCGTGAAGAAATAACTTGTTTATATAGAATATGGAGGGAAGGATCAATGGCTACAATTCAATCTTGGGACCATTAGAGATCAATGATTGAGGATTTTTCAAAAAAAAAAATTAATTCTTTGAAAACCTCTAGAATAGAGGGTTCTAGATGGGGAAGGCCAAGTTAGAGAGGATTCTAGAATTCAAATATTATAGAATCCTCTTAAGTATTAATTAAGATTATGTAGAGTATTAGATGGATGATTAGGAACTAGGGGTGTATAAGAGCTTAATGGTATACTTAGTAAGTAGTTAGGAGGATCATGGGAATTTTAAATTCCCAAATAATAGATAAGTGGGATTACAATAAGATTAAGAGATGTCCAGGAGAATTAATAGATAGGTGGGGTAGGAATAAGATTAGGATATGAAGAAATGATGAGAGGATATATTAGATAAATGATTATGATTAGGATAAAGGGAATAAATTTGTAAGATTAATTAGAATAATTAAGGTGAGTGGATTTAGGTGTATATAGAAAGGAATAAATATTATAAATGAATATTTATTTTATTTTAATATGCTTCAAGATATTATATATTATAAAAAATAATAATACAAGAAAATTATATATTAAGATAGTCTTTTGGTATTCATTGTTCATATCAGAACACTTATTTTTTGCAGAATTTTTCCTACAATTCTAAAAATTATATATTAAGATAGTCTTTTGGTATTCATTGTTCATATCAGAACACTTATTTTTTGCAGAATTTTTCCTACAATTCTAATTGCTTAAATGTTTAAAGAACATATTTTTTTTATAAAATACAACAGAATTATTTTATAACTAAATCAAATTATTTTTGTTTATTAAAATTTCTAAATATATTATATTTCTATGATAAATTAATTTCTAGCAAAGATTTTATAAATTTTTGTGATATATATATTTTAAAATAATTTCTATTCTCATGATAAGAAGTGATGGAAAGGTGATCAAATGTTATAGAATTAGACATGAGTTAAGTATGTATAAAGAGTAGTCACAAATATATTATTTTGATAATAAATATTAATTTATGTATTTAAAAAACCAAAAAAATAAAAAAGACATTAAATGGACCAAAATAATTGAATAAACATGTATAAATTATTATTTTACAATAATATTCAAACACAAATAAAGAAATTCAAAAGGATACAAGATACGAATTCAAGTTATTCATATAAATGAATTCAATCTATGCACAATCATCATGAGACATTTACATAAAAATAATAATTTGAAGAGAAAAAAAATATTCAAAACAAGTTTAATATATAAATAACCAACTAATAAACATCACATGAAAAATAAAAGAAAATAATATATTGGTTTATATGTCAAAGGTGGGGAAGAATTTATATCAAGGAACATTTAGCCTATTGTGACATTAAAAAAGTAAGGTTTATCCACAACCTCATGTATGAGTAGTGGTGCTTTCTTAGAAAAGAGAATTTTAAAAGAGGCAAGGGAATTGTTGATTAAATTTATTGCCTCTTAACTTTAAAAAAATCCATCAAAACTAGTTTAAAAATATGTATTACAATGTTGTTAAATTTTGTAGTGTTACATAATATATTTAATGTGGTAGAATATATATATATATATATATATATATATATATATATATATATATATTTTAAAGTGAAAAATTGATTGATAAATGAAAAAGAAAGGACATTTTTAAAAAATTATATAATATATGAAATTATATTGTATTTTAGTACGTAGAATGTAAAGCACATTTAATCATATTTAAAATATTTGATTTTAATTTAAATATTTAATTTTACTTTAAATTTGAAACGTACATATTTTATTGGAAATAAAACATCTCATTAATATCTTTAAATAATAAAAATAAATTAATGAAATTAAAAATATCTAAAAATTAATTTAAAATATTTTTATTTATCTAAACAACGGAAAATGTAAAATTAATAGATGAACATGCAAGGAAAAGTTGTCCTAAGAGAATGCTCCCAATTTAAATAAGAGGTCATACTATTCTTGGTAAATAAATATCATTCTTTCTATCAAGTTGTGAAGTTATTAATGAATTTAAAGATCTTAATAAAAAAATAATAATTTATTTCATAAATTATAAATAATACATTATAAAAATATGACAAAATTAAATAAATAATATAATAAAATTTAATAATTTTTCATTAAAATAAGAACAAGTTAAATGAATGAATTTATATTGAAATAAAATAGATTCAAATTGTACTTCAAACCCAAATAGATGTGGTTCATTCACATATTAATAGTTTCTAAACACCAAACCTCTTTACAATAATCTAAATAGGTGTGGGCCATTTATTATAACAAATAATTGATAAAATAAAAAGTACATTAAAATTATAAGTTACCCAAAACCAAGATTTCAAGAACTTTCTCTTTTATTTTTCTATTTTTTAATTTTAATTTTAAAAAATTTAACGTGAACAAATCTACACATAATGCAATATAACATCTCTATATGCACCATGAATCAAACGATTACAAGTTTCTTAATACTTTTTTTTCTAAACTAGTTAGTTCCTTCCTAAATAACACTCATTACCTTATAAATGATAGCACTTCTCTTAAGAGCTCCTAATTTGAAACAAAGCAAAGACAAAGGTACAATCCATAAATTTACATACACTCCGAATTATATTCCAAATGGGTGGGGCCATTCACTATGACAATTAATCAATAAAATAAGTACACTAGGAATATAGGGTTTCACATAACCAAGCTTCCAAGGACTTTCCTTTTCATTTTTTTTCATTTTTTAACTTTACTTTAAAATTATTTAGAAGTCAACAAGTCTACTGTGACTTAAACAATTATAGGGATATTAAACTTTTATTTTCATAGAATTTTTTAAGATACACATATTGTGATTCAAATGATTGCATTTAAACTTTTTTTTTGAAATAATACTCATTATCTTATAAATTATAATATTTCAAAATTTTTTTTAGGGTTCAAATACCCATTAATTGGAAGCAATGCAAAGCAAGCAACACGATTCAATGATATTAAATAATATGATAAACTTACATAATTATTATAATAAAATTTAATGACTTTTCATTAAAATAAAAACAAATTAAATAAATGAATTTCTATTAAAACATAATTGATTCAAATCTTACTTCTAATTCAAATAAGTATGAGTTGTTCACATATTAAAGGTTCTCAACACTAAAACTTTTAATAATAATCCAAATAAATATGGGCCATTCATTGTATAGTTAATCTATAAAACAAAAAGTATACTAGGAATATATCATTACCCAAAACCAAACTTCTAAAAACTTAGTTTCTTTTTCTTTTTCTTTTTAAAAAAAAATGCAAATAATTAAACCCATAATACAAGTTAATATCTCTATACAACCCCTGAATCAAACTATTACAAATCACTCAATACTTTTCTTTCCAAAATAATTAATTCCTTCTTAAATAACACCCATTACCTTATAAATGATAGCACTTTTCTTAAGCAAACAAGAAATGCAATCCATGGATTTTCCTACACTTTCAGTTATATTCCAAATAAGTGTAGGCCATTCACTATGAGAATTAATCAATAAAATAAAAAGTACATTGAAAATATAGGATTACCGATAACCAAACTTCTAAGACTTTCCTTTTCATTTTTAATTTTTTCTTTAAAAATCAACAAATCTACCCTAACTCAAACGATTACAGCTCTCTCAAACTTTTCTCTCCATAGAATTTTCTAAGATGCTTCCACCATAACTCAAACAATTATGGGTCTCTTAAACTTTTCCTTCGGAATAATACCCATTGCCTTATAAATTATAGTAATTCCCTTCGGAGCTCAAATACCCACTAATTTGAACCAAAACAAGAAGCAGGATTCAATCCATGGATTTGCCTACACTCCCAAAGTAAGTACGAACTTATGAATTCTCGTTTGTGTTGCAAATTTTTAAGACATTTCTGTGTAACACATTTGCTTTTGTGTTGTTAATTGTGAAGGGTTTGACAGACCTCATAATGGAAGTTAGAGATAAACTTCGTAGAAAACCAAACAGAATTTTTGCGGGTGCTCAAAATACTCAAAAATATGAATCCTCTTTGTGAAATTTTATGTAGGTTTAACTAGAAATACATTGATTTTTGTGGTATTTGAATATTCTCTTTCTGAAATGGTTTTTAACCAAGAAAGACTTGATTTTTACAGTGCCCACATGATGCTAATTTGCAGAATTGTTTTTATAGGTTCACCGTTGATCAGGAGGTTGCAACTATTCTTGCTGCTGCTGTAATCCTGCATAAGGCTTGGGAAGAAATACACAGTGCTTCAATAAATTATTCTAACACTTTTGTTGGGAGAGAGTATGAAGATGTGGTATATGTGACCTTCCCTTCACTTTATATAGAAGATTATGTCCGAAGTGAGAACACACTCACAGTATTCTATTATATAGTTGCTCTGTGTTGTGGGATTCCTGATATTACATTTGAAAAGTCTAATTCTCGTACACCCATCTGGCGTTGCCAACATAATGCAATTTTGTTTTGGACTGTATGTCTTTGGTTAATGGGATATTTGAATGATTACGTCTTGCACTAACACCCAATGGTTAATATTGAGTTTTGCCTGTGTATATTATTGCTCCTTCACAAAATCTTTAATTCCTATACTGTTATTTAAGAGATATTTTCTTGAAACGAAGATAAAAATCTGTGCACCTTGGTAGGTAGTTCAATACTCATCTAAAAGAATTGGGTGTGCATACAATGGCGAATAATAATGAAGATGCAGTCGCAAATGTAAATAATTTATTTATTCCCTGTGTTGCTCTAGATGATTCAGCGTGGGCTAATCCAATCACAAAGACAAATAGCGAGCAATATCTAAGTCTGCCTCTGGAAAAAGTTAGTGGAAATTATTTGGATGGCTTCGGAATGGTTGAGCAAAGGTGGAATAATCCTCCGCATTGTACTCACAACTCTCCATCGACGAACTGGTCGAGTTGCATATATCCGATGCAAGAAATGGCAATCGCATCAGCAGGAGGAGGAGGAGAAAGCATAGGTTATTTAATGGACAACAGTCTCAACGAAGCGCTAGGACTACCCCAATTTTTGGAAGGGAATCCTCTATTTTAGACCCTCAATTAAGCAACGATGAGGTATTTTGTAGTTATTTAATTATGGAACATCAAATGACTCCGTCCACGAATTCTTGTGTTGATGGATTGGTATAAATCAGACATTATGATTATGAATATGTTCTTGTTCTATCAAATCCAACTTCCATTTATATTGCAACTGTGTAAAATTTAATCCATTTCACCCGGGAATTTATAATATAACATATACACTGTGGAAATACTCTCTTATTAATAAGTGAAAAGAGTTTTTTTTTTTTTTTTTCGCTGCTGTTGATCAATTGAGGTCCAATTCTGTGCGAAAGAAAGAAATAAAAAATAAAATAAAAATAAAAAAAAATATATATACACACACATTTGAAGATATTATTTATTATAAAAAATAATAATATATGAAAATTATATAGTAAAATAGTTTTTTGGTACTCACTGTCCATACTAAAATAGTTCCCTCTTGTAAGATCTTTCTTATAATTCTAATAGCTTAGATATTTAAATAACATTTTTTAAAAATAAATACGACATAATTATTTTATAACTGAATCAAAATATTTTTGTTTATTATAATTTTTAAATATATCATATTTCCATGATAAATTATTTTTAGCAAAGATTTTATAAGTTTTCATGATATATATATTTTTAAAGTAATTTCTATTTTCATAATAAATGAAGGGTGATCAAAGATTGTAGAATTGGGTATGAGCTAAGTATGTATAAGGTGTAGTCACAAGTGTATTGTTTTAACAATAAATGTTAATTTATGTATTTACAGAAACAAGGAGGAGAAAGGGCATTTTGATGGACCAAAATAATTGAATAAGCATGTTTAACAATGGTGTTTGCCTCCCAAAAGTTACGACACTGCACGCTGAACAATAAAACCTTTGTTATTGCTAAAGTGGGCCCTCTCAAATATTTATTATCCAAAGCAACTCTTATAGGCCACATGGCTAAATGGGTCATGCTTTTGAGTGAATTTGATGTTGAGTACTAGAACCAAAAGGCTATCAAGGGGCAGGTTATTGCGGATCAACTTGTAAAAGCTCTTATTGTAGATACTCAACCACTCACATTTGATTTTCCAGATGATTCTATTATGATAATAGAAGTGTTGCATGAACTTGAACAATAGAAATTAAGCTTTCATGGTTGCTTGACATTTCATGGATCTAGAGATGGGATTTTATTGATCACACCATAGGGGGATCTAATCCCCAAAGCTTTTCATATTAACTTTCATTGTACCAACAATGTGGCCAAGTATGAAGCCCTTATTGTAGGACTTTATCCTGCAATATAGTAGGATATCTAGTGATTAAGGGTTTATAGGGATTCTTAATTGATTATTAATCAGACCATAGATCAATATCAGACTCGAGATGACAAGCTTGTACCTTACAAACATATTATGTATAATCTCAAGTTTCACTTCAAGTCCCTACAATTTGAATAGGTACCATGGGCAAATAATAGATTGGTTGATGCAATGGAAATAATTTGGTCCATAATACAAATTTCCACCAGTGTTATAGAGTATCAGTTCCTCATTGAAAATCTTCTACAACCTCCTTATATATTTCCAGACTCAGAGAAGGTATGCATCATTGCTTATCCTGATCCCCCACCTAAACTACCTTGGTTCCAAGACATTTGTAACTATTTCCACGACCAAGTTTTTTGTTGGACCTTTCACATAATCACCAAAAAATCTTCTTTCATCGCCTAGCCCATTATGCATTCCTATAAGACGCAAAATTTTGTAAGAGGGAGTGAGTTTGTTGCAAGAATGGAGAGTTTGGTGCAAGGCAATGGCAATGGTAAGAGGGTGATGCTCTTACAGTGTTAAACGGTATGAAGACAATGTTAAACCAAAAAAAATTAGATTTACTGAAAGAGAGAAAGGATAAGATTGAAGCAACTGTGATAAAATTGAAGTCACTTTGCCCCAACTATCTATCAAAGGATTGTACATATAGGTATATGAATAATAAAGGTCACTCCAAATCCATACAACCCATATTCTTATGTCGTACATACCATGCCCAATTCACTCTTAGAGGAAAACATACCACTCTACACTCTACTGCTCTCCATACACTAGTTATTCTCTTCATAGTGAAATGCCTTTGCCAAACACTATCTTTTGCTCTCAAGATTTTACTCAATTTCCTTGCCTCTTTCTTTTTACTTGCACATCCAGTTTGTAATGCCATGAGGAAACTCATTCGTCTCCCCTTCCTTCTTAGGTGCCTTGATGGACATCATACCCCATACCCCTAGGTAGTTATTCAGATTATAGCTAGATTTTTTATTCATGCTTACATTATTTTATCTATATTGACAACCTTGTGAATATTAGATCTAACATACATCACACATTACCAACTTATGCTTAGAATATTTTACATTATAATTTCATGTGTACATATTATATTGGTTTATCACATAGATATCATATGTTTTTTAGTATATCACACATAAAACATAAATTTTATTTTGAGGACACTTATTATAGAGGTTCAACAACTCCCATAAAAAGAGGGGGCAATCAATAGGGTCTCAGAACACAATTTTTAGCATGCAAACACATAATACAGAGCCTATATTCATGAAAAAATAGTGAAAACAATTACATATCAATCTTAGTTTTGTATAGAAATAACAAATTTGGTTAATAGCATGACACATAGGACACTAGCACATTATTCTACTAACCAGGAGACCATGCTACTATCCATTATCCTCAAAAATAGAAAATTCTAGAATTATAAGAAAAGTACATTAATTATAGTTCAAATTTATAGAGTCTCAGTCATATATTATTAGATATGCTTGGTTATATGTAGAATTACATAGGTTTTCCCAGATTGGGAGCATCATGCATGGCATGATCACTCCTATTTCAGTTTCATATAATCAGACATAGATTATTATGACTTAGTCCAAAATCCATATACACAGATATTAGATTTGGGGTAATGTATGCCACACATTATTCCCATATGTTCAGTTTGACACCAATATTCTCATATGGAATGGCAACTTCATGTAATTCTCCATGTTGTTACTCCAAACATCATTTTCCCCAGGTTTACACTAGAGTGATGCCTTATTTTATTTGTTGTGGTTAGCATTCTTGAGTAGTCCTTGAGCTACATTCCTGAGTGCCCAAGTGGTCCTTGATCCATTTTACATTTTAGAGTTTATAAGTGGCCCCAAATCCATCCTACATAGTTTTAGTTACATCACACAACTTCAATTACATTATACAATTTTAGTTTTAGATGCATCTATTACACATGGGTAAGAATTGATGGAGTTACAGCCTACTTGAGTTTTTGAGCCACCTACACAAAAGGGTTGGATAAGTCATCAGTCCAATCTAAGTTAATCATAGATTATGATCCATCGAGCTAGGGTGGGCAATGATGGAGTCAAGGCTAACTTGAGTTCTTGAGCCACCCACACATGAGATGATCAAGCCATCAACTCAATCCAAGTCAAGGTTTTTTTAAAGGGACCTTAGGAAAAATCCCCTTTTAAAATTATGGCAAATTGGTTTCAAAATGGTGGTAATTAGATATGGAAGATGAATAATTATGTAGGCAAATCAAGGATGAACAAATGGTGAATGTCTCTGAATGGAAATAGGCCTGCCTATGAATATGCAGTTGGATGACTATAGATGCAGATCGTCATTTGTATATGTAGGGTACTGTCTATATATGCAGATGGTTGTCTGCATTTTTAGGACCTTACCAGATCCCTATAAAAGGGACTATCATAGTTCACTTATCACTTTATAACCAACTTATTTTGAGCACTCCATCCTTTCGACGACATCCCTCCCAAGTCCAACTAGAAACAATATATTCTTGAAAATAAATTCTAATGTTTGACAACAAATGCCAATTCTTAATAGTATATATAGTGGTGAATACACCCATATTGAATTTCAAGGCACCAATAAAACACATGTATATGAATAAATTTAGTTTAAAAAGTAGGTGATCTAACCCTTAAATTTAAATTATACCTTAAAATTTAGGCGATCATGAGCTATCAACTACCCTATAAAATTGTCCAATACTGACTTCAAAAATGGAATATTCTTGAATTAGTGAAGATTACTTCTAAAATCTTTGGTCTAAGTTATTTACCATTTGATCACCATCTACATGCACACATAGGATATCATCATTTTTAGCATTGGTTCACGTACCCAATGAGGTGTTTTCAATTACATGTCCTCTCTCTCATCACTTTACTCAGTTTTGTCTTTGATTTAGAAGTTTCTTAAGTAAGGACTGATTCATTCATATTTAATTTTTAGGACATATAATGGAGCATGCTTCCTAAATTCAGACCCAAATTCACAAGCATCACCTCTTAGGTAACTCTAGGTACATTTTTTTTTCTTTTATCCGAGTCATTTCATTTTGTGACATCTTTATAGTAAAGGGGAGAAAATTTAGTCATATAAAATGTCATTTGAGTGCAATGAGTATCACTTGAGACTACCTTGTCATTTAGCTTAGCCCTAGAGTTATCCTAAGTCCTATCTTGATCATTTTCCAACTTTTGTCCGAGTCCACCCCATTTCTAGATATATTGAAAGTAGCATTAAACCACCCCCTAGGTACCCATGTCTTATTATCATTCATTCCTATCACTTGGACATCAACACGGTCATTTGGACTATAGTGCATTATGTATTGACCAAAGGGAAATACTAATGTCTCCTTGATCCTTACTCCCCCAACAAATATCTTTTCATGACTTAAAGTACTCATAGGGTCAGACTAGACCTTTTCACATCTTGACAAGCACTAGAACGCTATATATAGACTACTTTCATTCACTTATCTAGTAAACGGAAATCATATGCAAATACTCATAAAAAAAATTAGAAATAGTTGTGAAAATCAAGGTCATTGATCCCTATTCTACCCTACTTTTGCATACACCTATCTATAACAACCCAAAGCTCAAATTACTTGGATTTCCAATCTCAATTCACACTCAAAGCATTAAAACCAACACTCATATTAACATTCACTTGCACTTACACTATCACTTAGATCTGGAGAACTACATTGGGCTTGATCCCCTTTTGAGGTATTAGTATGTAGGTAATGTTTAATAAATGAGGTGTTGAGGTCACATTTAACCTACCTTGCTAACTCCACCCTTTTTCTACTTGTGTTCCTCAAATAACCTAACAAACCTGGAGGCCTATGCTTTTGCATTGAATCAATTAAAATAGGGAATAGGTAGAAAACCAACATCCGTGCACATAGGCATAAACTCCTCAGATTAAAGTGAAGGTAACCTAGAAGATCATTATCCCTTCTACCAAAAAGACACTAGTGTGGCACATAGGACACTAACATAGTGTGCTATTGTTCATGGGACCACACTATTATCTAGGAAGGTTTACAACTCCTGATTATTGTTCACGACACCTTTCACAGTCCATGTATTAGTTTCCAACATATCATTTATTTGTCTCAATTAGTTTACAACTAAGTACATCTCTTATAATTCATTTAATATTTATAGAATAATCAATTAAATCAATTACTATACAAATTGGAGGTTGTTTATATTTCTATATGTATTCCCTAATTTATTATTCTAGCACTTTAGCAACCTAGAGTTTTACAATCCATAAATACTTTAAAAGTTAAAACAAGGAGTAATCATAGAAAAAACCTAACTTTAGACAAAATATTATGATTCTACAGTGATTTAAAGATCATTTTGAGATACAAATCAGAAGGAACAGAGTGAGAAATAACCATTAACCATGGTATAATCTCCATTATGATTTCCTACCCAAGCCAATATGTCAACATCATTAAGGAAAGAAAGATCTCTCTCCTTGTGAATATGAAGCATTTGGTTTTTATGATCTATTGTAACTTAAATTGGCCAAGCTTCAATGGGACTACATTCCCTATCAATAAACCACTTGCTGTTGGACCTTCTAAAATTATTCAAAACTGTAATCCAGTCAACTTGATGAAGTTATTCTATAAGCCAAGGAAATGAGGACATTGTTCAATAAGAGGGGGATACCCATCCCAAGAATATATCCAGAAGTGGACTTTTGTGCCTTTATTAATGATCCAAAATAACATTTTATTTGTCATAGCCTCACCAAATTTGAGGATAGCTAAAATAGGAGAGCCTCTAGAGGGGAGAGAAAATCAGACAAGTTGATTCAGAGTTTTATTATTTGCATATTTGGCCGTTAAGGTTTATGCCCAAAGCTAAGAAGGAGACTAAAGAAGACCCCAATAAATATTTATTGTTAAATCTTAACCATTTATATGGGATGAGCATAAACCTAAACAACCATCATGCTTATGGAGGCAAAGCTTAGTCCATTTCACCAAAGACCATTTTTTAATGCATTGAGGCCCTTCCCATAAAAAATGTGACATATTTGATAAATTTGTTTGAATATGTATTTATGGACATGAAATATCAAACAAAAATAATTGGGGATAGCTTGCAAAACTCCTTTAATCAAGGTAAATGCAACCTCCCATAGATAACTGTTTATGAGTCCACTTGAAAATTTTGGCTCTCAACCTGTCAACCAACCAGTTCTAGTTAGAAATCCCGATCTTCTTAAGGGGAATGCCTAGGTAGGTCACAAGTAATGAATCTCTTCAAAAATGAATCTTAATATAAAATCATACCTTCTTGTCTTGGAGACATGAAAAAAAAAATGATTTTCTTCACTAATGAGTTGCCCAGTTGTAGCACTGAAGAGATGTAACTTCTTATTAAAATTTAAAGCTTATTTAATTGAATCCCTTCCCATCAAATAAGAATTATCCACAAACTACAAATGCATCATCAGGTTAAGACCATGTGCAAGATTAATACCTTCAATACTTTTCTCTTCTTTGCCTTTAGAAATATTTTTCACAAACTCTTTGAAAGAATGATAAACAAATGAAAGATGGTCTCCTTGCCAAATACCTCTAGAAGCCCCAAATGGCATAATAGGTGTACCATTAACCAAGATTGAGAAAGAACAAGGAAATGCATCCTCTCACCTAACTAATCGACTCCTCGAAGGAGCCAAAACACGTAAACATTAATAAGATAAAAGCCCAGTCAACCCTATCATAAGCTTTAGAAATACCTAATGTAACAAACATAGTCAAAGATTTTTGGAGTTGCATGGAATGAATAGCTTCTTGAGCAAACACAATATCATCAATGATTTGTCTACCCTCTACATATCCTCCTTGCTTAGGCGAAATAATTTTGTGGAGGAGTGGTTTCAATCTATTAGCTATGATTTTTGAAATGAGTTTGTATAAGACATTAAAAAGAGCAATGGGATAAAAACCACATATATTCCTTACATCTTGTGCCATAGGAACCAAGGCAATAAATGTTTGATTGATTAAATGCTTAATAATGGCTTTAGCTGATCTAGCTTATTAAACTACCTCTAAAACGTCCTTGTGAATGATGTCCCATAATTATTGATAAAACTCAATAGGAAACCCATCTGGCCCAGGGGATTTTCCTTTACCCATACTAAAAACAATACTTCTTAATTCCTCCATGGAAATGCTATTTATAAGCAATCTCTTATCTTATTTTGAAATAATATTAGAAATCTCTTAAAGAATCTGCCCCTAGGTGTTCAAATCCAAAAGAACATTAGAAAAGAGTTGAACAAAGAAGTTGAGAGATATGCTCGATATACCATGTGAAGATAATTTAGGAGTTCCATCATTCGATTCCAAAGAAGAAATATAGCTAAAATATCTTCTTATAAGAATGGATTTATGAAAATATGCAGATTTTTTGTCTTCTTTTTTAAACCACTTAATCATGGATTCTTGTTTCCGCTTTTAGATTTCATTCCTCCATTTTATCAATAAAATTGAGTTCTTTTTGTTTGATATCAAGTTATATTTCTCGAACTCATATTTGTAATGACTTTTTCTAGCTTGTCATAAATCTTTTATTTTTTAAATTTGATATGCCCAAATTGATAAATCTGAGTTTTCGCACAAATGTATACATTTTAGTGCCATATGAGGCTTAGCCTTCTTCCACCAATCCTAATTTTTTTTCCAAAGATCATCACATTGAAGCCACATTAGTTGGAAATGAAAAGGATATTTTGGGCATCAAAAATTCCATATTTCTATAATAATTGGCCAATGATTGGACCCATCATTGTTGAGGATGCTAGATGAGACTTGCCTAGAGACAACAAAATCTTCTATCAATAAAAATCTATCCAGTCTTTCTGAAATATAATCATTGCTTGATCTTCAATTGGGTCATGTCAGGAACTCATTATCTAGCTTAATGTCAATGAGATTAAGACAAGAAATATATTCCTTCATAAGGCTTGAGTTAGAATCAAGCTTCCTATTGCCCCCAACCCTTTCATATAAAGAAATGATAGAATTGAAATCCCCTCCAATAATGACCCAAGATCAAGGAAAGAGATTAATGATATAGTTGAGATTCTTCCATTGCTTTTTTTCCCTCCAAAGATGTGGAAAGGTAAGTGTTGATAAACAATACTTGCTAATTAGAGTATCTGATTTGATTAAGGATAGCTATGATCCTTGCACAACCATAGAGTCAATCATCATAATTTACATGGGATTCCATAAATAAGAAATTCCCCTTGAAGCTCCTAGAGAGTCATTGGACAAAATATTAGCAGTTGGCCAGATCTTCTTAGCCAAAGTATTTATGTTATTACTATGGATTTTGGTTTCATATAAAAAAGGCATAAGAGGACTATGCGATTTTAACATATTAATAATTTCATTGCATTTAGTAGGGCTACTTTTAAGACCCCTAATGTTCTATGAGATGCATTTCATGTTGAAATATGGTTGAATGCATGGGATATCTCTTTTGATTTACCTAAAAAGACCAATTTTTCTCCTTCCCTCTGAAGTTGGCTTGCTTTAGATTTTATTCCACTTTTTGATTAGTATCCATCTTCATCTTCTTATTTGAGGATTGACTAATTCCACTTGGCCCCAGGAAGGAATGGATATTCAAGGATGGTGAGTAGGAAACTAACACATAGAGGGGGGAGGGGTATGGGAGTGGGTCATCTGGAAGATCATCTAAGTCTGTAATTTTCTTTTTAGAACTGTCCAATTTGTGTTTTTTAACTTGGTAGGTATCCTTCTAAGAAAAAGTGATGAGATTATGTGTTGTTGTAAAAGTATAATTCCCAACATATTATTTCTCTAGGTCAAGGGGGTCAAGAAGAGGTTCTTTGGTAAACTATGTTTCAAGCATATTAGTTTCCATTAAAAACTCATGGTCTTTTTCTAGAGGGTCATCAACAACTAAGGAGTCAGAACGATTTCAGAAGGGGAAGGCCCAGATTTGGAGCTCTTGGGTTTAACACTATGCTTCATTTTAAGTTCCTGAAAAACTTCCTTGTTAGGGGCAACCTTAGAGATTTTGGGAAAAAAAAGAATCCAATCCTCAACTAAATGCCCATACTCATGTCAAACTCTACCCCTGAAGGGAATGTTCTTATAATCAACTTCTTGCACCCAGATCCCTTCTCCAAATTGCAATGTAATCTTTTTAGGAAAAGGGTTGTTAAAATGGTTGGGATTCATGTGTTCATTAAGTCTTGTTGTGTATCATTCATAATGTTTTTATACCCTAGTTTTCTTAATCACGCCTCACGTGATGATAGACCCTCCATAATGCCTCATCGCGATTTAGAAAATGATTAATGTATGATAACATATTACAGTACAATGCAAAGATAGTAATAAATTAATGATCTTTGAAGATAATGAGATGGTTCTGAAAAATATTGTTAATCAACATTTATTTTATATTATCAAATCTTTACATTCAACAAAAAATAATCTTTGGTGAACTTTTTATGAGCCAAACAATTTCACAAATAAATCAACCATCTTTCAACTAAACAATTAATTAGAAATAAACATTCTAATTAAATACTTAAATAATTATATAAATCAATTTTCTTTTTTTAAAAATTAATATAACAGCAAACTTTATCATCATCCCAAACAATTGAAAGAAAGTCGGTAAGGGAGAGAATATTATATAACATGTTGCATTCTATGGTAGAAAGGCACTCAGCCTATGACCAGTCGAATATCTTATTTCTTCCTTGTAGAAAGGAGTCGCCTGCCACTTATTTAAGTCTATATTTCTTGTACAATTCTGTATATGACAAGATTGCTACTATTTGGTGGTCCCATAGTTGATACAGAACGATACGGCGGCATCTTCTACAGCTTACAGAGCTTCCTAGAGCTTGCTTATGTGTTTTTTAATTTGTCTTCAAATTCCGTGTGGATATCGAGAAAATCCACCAATGCAATCTCTTTATAAAATAGTAAGATTGAAAATGACATTTTATGTCCTCTTCTTCTTTGTTTTCACCTCCGTTTATATACTGTCTTTAGGAAAAATAAAAAATAAAAAATAAAAAATAAAAAATCATCATATTTTACTATTAAAAAACATAAATACATTCATAAGGTCATCAAATTTAATCCCCGCTTTCTAAATAGAAAAATACATAGCCTACGAAATATGAAAAAAGAAAAACTAATAATTTACTCAACCTCAACCATGAAGAGGTATCTAAAGGATCTATGTTCACTAAAATTTATTGATGATTCTATTGAGCTTTTATTTTTAATTGCAATAGATGATTTCACATAATTTGGTGGTAATTTTCAAATGATTTATTTTAATATTTATTGTGAATTGGTAATTTTTATTAATTTAATATTAAAAATTGAGAGATATTTATTCCATCAATTAAAAAATAGAAACAAAAAATACATTCTCTAAGATAATTTTAAAAATATTAGAATTTTCTTATCATAAAATAAAGAAATTTCTCATCATAAAATAAAGATCACTCAATTTTAAATTGAATGATACATAATCTTAGACATGCAAAATTAACCTATAATTATAATTCTATTAAAGAGAATATTTTTTTATGTTTTAGATTATGAGTGTTATTTGATTAGACTATGTCCCACCTTAAAATTCTTTTATTATAAATGACTCAATGGTTGTATTTTGTTGAGGTTGAATGATTTAGCAGAAAGAAAATGTTTTTTTCTTTCAAGTTTAATATAGTTATATGCTTTCTTTGGAAATCTTGCTCTACATGTAATATATGTTTTTTTTACTTTAAATGTTGTTATTAAATGCAATCTTTATGAAAGGATAAGTGGATATGTGATATGTTATATTCTTTATTATGTCAAGTATGTAGGTTTAAAAGTTTGTAGTGGTAAATTAAATGTGCTTTGCTATTTAATTTTATAATGTAGATGATTTTGAGATACAAGGGTTGATAATATTTATCTTTAAGTTTATTATTTTTATTATTTAAATCTTTATTATCTTGGATTAAACAAAAGTGTTATGAAATTTGTAATCTTAGGTGATTTGTGTAGCTATGAAATCAATGTTTCTTGTTCTAATTAACCCTTAGAGTTCTACACTAAAATTGTGATTAGGATTGAGTGAAACTAGTTCTTCCAAGTTTTAGTTTAGATATTGTTATAAGTATCAAAGCATTTGGAACGAAAGAATATATTAATTTATACTTTAAAATTTCTTATTTTTCCTCCCTTACACTCTTTTATTGTTTTTAAAAAAGAAACCACTTTTTATTTTATTCCATTAATTATCATTTGAAGTAAGAAGTATAGATAAGAAGCTTCCTAAAAATGTTTACATTGGTAAATTTATTATATCCATTTTTCAGAAACTCAAAAGAGTCACCAAAGTACCTACTTGTAGGGTAGGTTTTCCAAATGTGATCATAACTTATATGTTCTCAAAGTTATTCTCATAATGAAAGATTCACCAAACCTATAACTTGTGTCTTGGTTTCATAATTAGTTGTACCTTGAAACGAGAGGGTGTAAACCCATCATTGTTTATGTGTCAAAATATGCATCAATAGTACTACTTATATTATTAATTTAAATTTATTTTTGGTCAATAAATGTTGTATATAAAAACGTATGCATGATTTGACACAAATTAGTAAGCATGTGATCTCATAGGGGTGCCATTTTATCTTTAGCCAAATTAGGTGTATCATTTTCATTTTTTATTTCTCTATTTCAACAAATTATTATTGTTCCCACTCATGTATATAATTTTTTAATTTTGGGATTCATAAATAAATCAAAATATGCCTCAACAGGTTTAGGGCCAAAAATTCATGTATGATCCATACCATGCTCATTTTACCTTGATATGCATACACACACATCAAAGTGGGCCATTATGTAGACACATAAAAAATAACTTATAAAAATTTATTAGTCATTGAAATGTAGTATTTTATGCTACTTATGTATTAGTTAGTTATTGGTCTAAATTAGGAGTTAATATCATGTTCGGTCTGTTTTCAATGTGCCCCTTCTTCTCTCACTTCCCTTTCTCTCTCTTCTTATTTATGTGGCCTCTTTTAGAAACATATTGAGTCTGATTTTAAGGGATTTGGGTGTTTTGTTTTGTTTTTTACCAAAGGTTTTGTAGCCGTATCTTGTTCAATATTTTTACTATTTTATGTTAGTTTTTGTTGAATTAGGTTCATAATTGTAATTCAAGTCATCAACAAATACACAAGCATCTTAGTGTATTTAAAAATCTAGAGAGAACCTAAAATAATATCTAGCATTTATCATTACAATGATTTTTTGATCATCTATGAGAATTCTATATAAATTAGTCAAGTATTTAGAGATCATTCATTGTAGCATTTATTTTTATAGTAGCAACACATTGTATTATACTAATTTCTATATCTGAAGAATCATGGAAGCGCTTGAAAAATATCAAGGAAGATTTGCTTTTCTCTAGTGTAACATATGCCCCAAAACACATCTTTTTGCTTATCATTTTCAGGTTCAACTTCCCAATTAAGGTTTGAAGAAGAAATAAAATTTGTTGAGTCTTATGTGATATTGACTTGGACCTTTCCACAATTCTATACTTTAGTTTATATTTATTTGGTATATTCTTGAGACCTTTTAGTGGATTGGTTATGTTCAATGTATTATTTGGATCAAGTTAACCTCTTTTTTTCCAAAGTCTAATATAATTGTTAAGGAGGTTCAATCCCCTTATTTTTGAATCCAGTGTATTGGATGTATATATATACATAACCGTTAACATTTCAAATTCATTCAATTTGGTTCATTACAATGCATCTCATCTTGTAGATACATAAGTTTTGTATTAAACACTTTAAAATGTCTATGTTAATTTATATTTATCATAAATGATTTATACACACTCTTTCTTATCTATGTGTCTAGCATTCATGATTCTCCCCAATCTATACCTAATATTTTTATTATCCTAATAGAATATCTCATGATCATCATATCATTATTCATGTTCTTTTAACACCTTTAATTATATTTAAATGAATCTAGATACTGAACTTGTCTACTTATATCAATTCTATCTAAAATCCTAACAATCATTATTCTACATTAAAATATTTCCTATAAATAAAATCATACCATTTGTATATCAGTGATTGAACAAATTACCCAACAATTCATCTATTTAAACACAGTAGACCTAAGCTTATAGCTATCTAGGAAAAAGACATTGCCACATTTATTAGGGAAGAGATTGGGATAATTGTAAATTATAGCAAATTGGAATACCTCTAGGTGACACTGTTGATGTCCAGGCTGTACAATCTGATTGTGATGTAAAAAAATAGGGCAACCTTTTGGAGGCCATAACTTTTGACCCGTAGCTCCGTTTGAGCTCTTCTACATGCTAAAACGATCATATCAAAAAATACATTACTATCCCTAGGTACTTCTATCTACCTAAGAATGCTTTGATATTTTTTGGAGACCATATGTGATCATCTAAGGGTCCAAAATTGTGATTTAATGATTTTTTGGGGTTTTTTTCTATTTTTAGAACTAGAGATCAACTTTAGTTGAATTTCATCCCATAGTATAATTATAGTGTGTAGGATATTTCAATAGATTTTTGGGATATTTTGAGAGTTTTTAAAAATAGGTCTTTTTTTTAGATTTTAGTTTATTTTGAATTTTGCATAAAAACTCTAAATTCTAAGTTGAGGCTTATTTAAACATGGTGTGGGTTTATAATTATTTCAATCAATCAATATAAATCAATTCTAAGTATTGTTTCAATATCTTGGCCTATTGGTAATTCTCTTGTTCTTATTAGTTTTCAGGTTCATTATCTGGTATCAGAGCAAGTTCGAATCTTGAAGAAGATAAAAATGGTGAGAGGATGAGGAGGTATGCATCAGATGAACCAAAATATACAAAAGCTATAGAAAAAATTTCAATCATTAATAGAGGTTATCACCAATCAACAGAGAAGCTAAGGTGGTGATGAGAAAGACACAGATCATGATGAACAAGTTCAGCAAGAAGAAGAATAACAAGAGCGGCCACCATTGATAGAAGAGAGGATAGTTTGAGATTTAGAAGGAATGAATAGAGGTTGATGTTCCATATTATGAAAGTATTTTAAAACCAGAGGAGTTGCTAGACTAGATGAATAGCATTAAAAAGTTGTTTGAGTGGAAGACTATGATAGAAGACAAGAAGGTGAAGTTTGCCTGCACAAAATTGAAAAGTCATGCAATGATTTGGTGGGATCACCTGTAGAAAGAGAGACAAAAAAAGGTAAAGAGAAGATTAATTTATGGAAAAAGATGGAGAAGAAGTTGAGAGAGAATTTTTTTTTTGTGGATTATGCACAAACCCTATACAGAAGATTTCAAAATTTGAGTCAAAAAGATCATAGTATACAACAGTATATGGATGAATTTTATAAGCTTTTCATACGAGTGGATCATGATGAAACAAAAGAGAAGATGGCTGCAAAGTAGGAAAATAGTTTGAAAATTTCTATTCATGATGAATTAAGCATGCATAGAATGCTAAACATGGAGGAGGATTATAAATTAGCTTTGAAGGCAAAAAAAAAAAAATACACAAAATTTTAGGACATCTATTGGTCCAAAAAGAGATGGATCCCCTCTAATAAGAGGATGAGGTGGGTTTAATACCATGAGAGGTGGCTTTAATGCCAATAAAGGTGAGTCATCACATGGTGAAAAAAGGTAAGATGATAATAGGCAAAGGTTTCAATACCAACAAAGACGAAGAGGATTTAAGAGAGGATGAGGTTATAGTGGTGATAGAAGATGGTTTTTGAATCAACATAGATCTTATGTCTATTATAGATTTGGAGAAAAAGTGCATATAGCATTTGAGTGTCCACACTATCAAGATCAAGAAAGGAGGCAAGATCACCCAAGAGTAAATCTAGTTGAGGTTGAAATAGAAGAGCAAAATATTAAAGTTGCACCAATTGATGTTGGAGATAATCTCATGATGAGAAGAACCATGATCTCTCCAAGGAAGGATCAAGTATAGAATAAAGAAGGTGGTGATGCATGAATGTGATCATATATTTTTTGAACAAGAGGTACTTCAGGTGGAAAGGTATGCAAAGTAATTATAGATGGTGGTAGCTATGAAAATATGGTTTCTAAAGAAATGATTGAGAAACTAGATCTGCAATGTGAAAAGCATCCTAACCCTTATCAGATTTGATGGTTTAAGAAAGGGAGTGAGGATATAGTAGATAAAAGGTGATTAATCAAGTTTTCTATAAGAAAAACTTATAATGATGAAATATGTTGTGATGTTATTCTGATGGATGCATGTCATGTGTTATTGGGGAGACCATTGAAATTTAACAGGAAAGTAGTTCATGATGGACCAAAGAACACATACACTTTTTGAAAAGGTGGTATAAAGGTAGATTTTTTACCTCTTAAAGAGGAAGAGAAGACAAAAAGCATTCTCTATATTAAATAATTTTTCCAATATATGAAGGTAGCAGGTTGTTATTATGCACTAGCAGCAAAGAATGAAGAAACATAAATGGTGTCAATACCAATAGAATCAACAAGAGTGTTGAAATAATATGCAATTGTTATGCATGATGAGTGACCAAATGGTTTACCAACAAAAAGAGATATTAAACATCAGATTGATTTGATTCTAGGATCAATTCTACCCAATCAAGAAGCTTATAGGATGAGTCCAACAGAACCTGTAGAATTAAATAAATAGGTTATTGAGTTACTAAGGAAGAAAGTGATAAGGGAGAGTATGAGTCAGTGTGCAACACCAGCATTACTAACTCCAAATAAAGATGGAAGATGGATAATGTGTGTGGATAGCAGAGCAATTAATAAAATTATAATAAAGTATAGGTTTCTTATACTTTGTTTAGATGATATGATAAATGTGCTTGTAAGAGAAAAATATTTTACTAAGATTGAACGAAGGAGTGGCTATTATCAGATTCAAATTCATGAATGAGATGAATGTAAAACTACATTCAAAACTAGGGATGCCTTATATGTGTGGATGGTGATGCTATTTAGATTATGTAATGCACCTAGCACATTTATGAGGGTAATGCATACAATGCTATGAAAATATATTGGTAAGTTTGTGGTTATTTATTTTGATATTCAATAAGACTAAAGAAGAATAATTATGTCATTTGAGAATGGTAATGGATTTGTTAAGAAAGGAGAAGTTGTATGCAAATTTGAAGAACTAGGGGTTTATGTAGAATAGTTTGGTATTTTTGGGATTTGTAGTTTCAGTAGATGGTGTAAAAATGGATGTAGAAAAGATAAAGGTGATTCTTGAGTCGCCTATTCCAAAAAGCATTATAGAGATATGAAATTTATACGGTTTAGAAACTTTTTATAGAAAATTTATTAAAATTTTTAGGAGTATTGTGGTTACCAATAACATATTACATGAGAGTGAAGGAATTTGCATGGACTAGAGTAGCCATAGAAAGTTTTAAAATTTTGAAGAAAAAGATTATAGAAAGACCAATTTTATCATTACAAGATTTTAACAAAGTGTTTGAGGTTGACTGTGATTCTTCATTTGTGGGAATTGTTGTTGTGTTGAGTCAAGAAGGAAAGTCAATAGCGTATTTCAGTGAGAAACTGAATGAGGTAAGAACAAAGTATTCTACTTATGATGTTGAACTTTATGAAATTTTACAAGCATTAAGACATTGGAGGCATTATCTAGTGCCTAAGAAGTTTATACTATTTACAGATCATGAGGCTTTGAAGTGTGTGAATACAAAAAAAAATTGAATAGTAGGTGTGCAAAGTGGGCTTCTTTCTTGCATGGGTATACTTTTGTGTTGAAGCATAAATCAAGAAAATAGATTCAGGTAGTTAATGCATTGAGCAGGAGGGTAGCATTATTAACTACTATGGTGAGTGAAGTAGTTGGATTTGAAGCTATTAAAGAATTATATGATACTGATCTATATTTTAGCAAGGTAGATGAGTAGTGCTAGAATCCATTAACAAGTGGGACAGATATAATTCATGATGAGTATCTTATGCAAGAAGGTTATCTCTTTAAAGGGAAATAATTGTGCATTCTAGTTGGGTATCTATGAGAACATATAATAAGAGAATTACATAGCGGTGGTTTGACTGGACATTTTGGTAAAATGAAGACAATATATTTGGTGGAGGAAAAGTATTTTTGGCCAAAGATGATGAGAGATATGACAAGGTATGTTTCAAGGTGTAGAATATGTCAGGTGGCTAAAGGACATACACAAAAATACTAGACTTTACATGCCATTACTAGTTCTAAGAGGGTCATGGAAGGATTTGAGTATGGATTTTGTGTTGGGATTACGAAACACATAGAGAGGTAATGATTCAATTTTTGTTATTGTAGATATATTTTATAAAATGGTTCATTTCATCGCATGTAAGAAAACCAATGATGTTACTAGAGTTGAAAAATTATTTTTTAGGGATATTGTGAGATTGCATGGTGTTCCAAAAACTATTACTTTAGATAAGGACACAAAGTTTCTAAGTCATTTTTAGAAGACATTGTGGAAGAAGATGGGTACTAAGCTACAATTTAGTTGTGCATATCACCCACAAATAGATGGATAGACAGAAGTTGTGAATAGGATCTTGGAAAATTTATTGAGATGCATAGTAAGAGAGAAGCCAAAGCAATGGGACTTGGCATTACCACAAGCTGAGTTTGCATATAACACTTCAGTGAATAAATCAATAGGAAAGCCACCTTTTCAAATTATTTATGGGAGAAATCCTATGGATAGTTTAGATTTGGTATAATTAACAATTGCAAATCAAATTAGTGATGATGCAAAAGCATTTGTAGAGCATATGCAGCAGTTACAAGGAGTAAGAAAAAGGTTGCGAAAAAATAATGAGAAATATAAAGCAATAACGGATGTTAGAAGAAGATCCAATGTGTTTGAAGGAGTGTTGGTAATGGTTTAATTGAGGAAAAAAATATTTTCATAAGGCACATATAAAATGTTGAAATACAAGAAAATTAGACCATGCAAAATTATGAAGAAAATCAATGATAATGCTTATGAGGTGAGTTTACTATAGAATTTTGATATATCTCCAATATTTAATGTTTCAAATTTATATGAATTCCATGGAGAAGATGGTGAAGATGATGAAGATGAAGAATTAAAGTGGGAACAATAGGTTCCAAAGAAGATGAAATAAAAAATAGTGCAGGTTTTGTATATGAAGACAATGAACACAAGGCAAGGTAATTATAATAGGTATTTGGTGCGGTGGGAAGGATTACAACAAGAAGACAACACTTAGATTACAAAATGGGAGCTGAATAATATTGAAAAGGAAAAATGGAAGTAGTATAATTAGGCCAACTCGTAGGAGCTGAGTTGTTTTCAACCAGAGGAGAATGATGAAAAATAATAGGGTAACCTTCTTGAGGCCATAACTTTTGACCCGTAGCTCTGTTTGAGCTCTTTCATATGCCAAAATGACCGTGTCAAAAATTATGTTGTTGTCCTTCGGAGTTCCACCTACCTAGGAATGTTTTTGATATTTTTTGAAGGCTATATGTGATCATCTGAGGGTCTAAAATTGAGATATAATGATTTTTTCAAGTTTTTTTATATTTTTAGAAATTGTATATTTTTAGAACCGGACATCAACTTCAGTATTTGAATTTCATCTCATAATATAATTATAGTGTTTAGGATATTTTGAGAATTTTTAAAAATAGGCATTTTTTTTAGATTTTAGTTTTTTTTTAATTTTATATGTAAGCTCTAAATTATGAGTTGAGGCTTAATTTAGCATGGTGTGGATTTGTAATTATTTAAATCAATCAATATGAAGCAATTATGATTATTGTTTTAAGATCTTGGCCTATTGATAATTTTCTTATTCTTGTTAGTTTTTGGGTTCATTATCTAATATCAGAGCAAGTTCGAATCTTAGAGGAGATAAGAATGGAGAGAGGACTAAGAGGTATGGTACAGATGAACCAAACTATATAAGAGTTACAGAGGCAAGTTCAATAATTAAAAGAGGTTATCACTAATTAGCAGAGAAGACAAGGTGGTGATGAGGAAGACACAAATCATGATGAATAAGTTCAGCAAGAAGAAGAACAATAAGAGCAACCACCATCGATTGAAGAGAGGATGGTTCGGGCTTTAAAAATAAGGAATGAATCAATAAAGGTTGATGATCTAGATTATAAAATCAGTTTAAAACTAGAGGATTTGATAGATTGGATGAATAACATGGAGAAGTTCTTCGAGTGGAAGACTATGATAGAAGATAAGAAGGTAAAGTTTGCTTGCACAAAATTGAAAGGTCATGCAGTGATTTGGTGGCATCACCTATAGAAAGAGAGACAGAGAAAAGGTAAAGAGAAGATTAATTCATGGAAAAAGATGAAGAAGAAGCTAAGAGAGAAATTTCTTCCTATAGATTATGCACAAACCCTATAAAAAAGATTTCATAATTTGAGGTAAAAAGATCACAGTATACAAGAGTATATAGATGAATTTTATAAGATTTCCATATGAGTGTAGCGTGATGAAATAAAAGAACAGATGGATACAAGGTATGTAAATGGTTTGAAATTTTTTATTCAAGATGAATTAAGCATGTATATAATACTTAACATGGAGGAGGCTTATCAATTATCTTTTAAGGTAGAAGATAAACAAAATAGACAACATTTTAAAAAGACATCTATTGGTCCAAAAAGAGGTGGATCCCCTCCAATAAGGGGACAAGGTGAGTTTAATACCACCAAAGGTGGCTTTAATGCCAATAAAGGTGAATCATCGTGTGGTGCAAAAAGGCAAGATGATAATAGGCAAGGGTTTCAATACCAATAAAGGGGAAGATGATTTCAAAGAGGATGAGGTTATGGTGGTGATAGAGGATGGTTTCTGAATTAGTGTAGATCTTATGTCCATTATAGATGTGGAGAAGAAGGGCACAAAGCATTTGAGTGTCCACACTATCAAGATCAAGAAAGGAGGCCAGAATATCACCCAAGAGTAAATTTAGTTAAGGTTGAAATAGAAGAGCATAATACTGAAGTTGCACCAACTGATGTTGGAGAGAATCTCATGATGAGAAGAACCATGATCTCTCCAAGGAAGTTTCAAGTGCAGAATAAATAATGTGGTGATGCATGGCTACAATCAAATATTTTTTGAACAAAATTTACTTCAGGTGGAAAGGTATGCAAAGTAATTATAGATGGTGATAGTTGTGAAAATATGGTTTCTCAAGAAATGATTGAGAAACTAAATATGCAATGCCAAAAGCATCCTAACCCTTATCAGATTTCATGGTTTAATAAAGAGAATGAGGTTACAATAGATAAAAGGTGCTTAATCAAGTTTTCTATAATAAAAACTTATAATGATGAAATATCGTGTGTTGTTATTCTGATGGATGCATGTCATGTGTTATTAGGGAGACTATGGTAATTTGACAAAAAAGTAGTTCATGATGGAGCAAAGAACACATACCCTTTTTGTAAATGTGGTACAAAGGTAGTTTTGTTACCTCTTAAAGAGGAAGAGAAGACATAAAGCATGCTCTATACTAAAGAATTTATCTAGGATATGAAGGTAGTAGGTTGTTATTATGCACTAGTAGGAAAGAATGAAGAAATAGAAATGGTACCAATACCAACAGAGGTAGTAAGAGTGTTTAAAGAATATGTATTTGTTTTGCCTGATGAGTTACCAGATGGTTTACCATCAAAGAGAGATATTCAGCATCACACTGATTGATTCCACGATTAGCTTTGCCCAATAAAATAGCTTATAAGATGAGTCCAAAAAAACATGCAAAATTAAATAAATACGTTACTAAATTTCTAAGGAAAAAAGTGATAAGGGAAAGTATGAGTCCATGTGTAACACCAACATTTATAAATCCAAGGAAAGATGGAGGATGGAGATTGTGGTGGATAACATAGCAATTAATAAAATGATAATTATGTATAGGTTTAATATACCTCATTTAGATGATATGATGGATGTGCTTGCAGGAGCAAAATATTTTACCAAGATTGATCTAAGGAGTGGCTATTATCAGATTCAAATTCATGAAGAAGATGAGTGGAAAACTGCATTCAAGACTAGGGATGGATTATATGAGTGGATGGTGATGCCATTTAGATTATCTAATGCACCTAGCATATTTATGAGGGTGATCAATAAAAAAAAGTCCAATGGTGAAAATCAGCTTGTTGGTGCCTTGGGCAAGTATCATGGTGAAAATTAGTTTTCGATGTCATGGTAAAAACACCTTGACCCTAGTCTCAATAGTGGGAATCGTATCAATAATATCATCAACAAGGCAACATCACTATTTTAGCAAGAGGAGAAGGAATGGCTAGTCAATAGCTGTTTGTTGGAGGGTCCCTCTTGAATCATTTGTCCACACCTTGGGAAAAAATTATGTTCCCAAGTCCCATCCATGTCCACATTATCCCTATTTTCCATCCACAAGTTTTCTTTGACATACATGTCTCCTCTTAGCCTCAGCTAGTCCAGAACACATTTTTCCATTCCTGCTATCATCAATCCTTAAGTCCATCGCTTCCCACTATCGTTATGGAGGGTCATCCTAAAATAAGATCATTCTCTATCCAAGGTTCCTATCAATTACTATGGTACTAATTCTTGAAGAATCATCATGACCCCAATTGTTATATCTTGCCTCAAGTTTTTATTTTACCATAGATAAAGTTCTCGGGTATCATGTATCTTGTAAATAGTTCTCTTATCATACGATCCTTGTACATATCAACTAAGTCTTATCATCCATGACATCATTATATCCTAATCACTAATCTATTTATCCTCACCATCATCATCCTCTAATTACTAATCATCATCATCATCATCATCCTTTATCCACTAGCCAAAACTACATTGGCCTGAGGTGTTTTTAGACTATGTAGGCAACACTTAGCTACACTTTCGTGACCAAGAATAACTTAGCCACTATCTTCATCATCCCATCCCCTCCATCACTATCATCATCATTATCACTAACCCTTTCACATTCATTATTATTATCATCCTCCTTTCACTTTATCTTATGCTTTATTTTATGTGAATATGTGTGTTCATGTGTGTGTGTGTGTGTGTATGATGCATATGCATGTATATGACTAAAGTGTTTTTAAAAATTACATTACATATGCTCATCTTTATGTATTATAATAGTATCTTATGGGAATAAGGATGGCTTGGATGACATTTGGAAGTTCATTTCTAGGGTCATCCCTTAAAATAGAGCTCCCCCACACATCATTGCTATGATGGCAAGGCCTTGTCATGACCATGGCACAATGCATCAAGATGCAACACTCAAAGGATTGCCCAAAATTATGGCTTCACAATATTTTTAAAACTCCAAACACCCATCCTAAACCAACCCCTCGTATACCTAATCTTATCATAAGCTCGCATCTAATCCATTTAACCTACCCACCCTACCTCCATCATGCAGGAAGATTCCTATTTTGTGCACTCACTAATCTAACTAGGGGATTAATCTACTCCTATGCACGAGAAAGTAAATAACATAGCATTGAAATGAGTATATAATTATGAACAATCCATCATCTCATACATAGCCAATAAACATTACCCATAAATTAAAACACAAGCATAACGATAGATCAATACTCCATTACATCAATGCATCCATTAGCCACTCCATCTAACATAAGAATCTACCATACATCATGAAAAATCAATGGCCCATAACATATAAAATCTAACCATCACATGTCCATATGAGTCACCTATGCATCAATAAAATGCATCAATTACATTTATCATAACATGTAAAAGCTAAATCATAACATGTTAATATCCATCACATAATGTCCTCTTATAAATAACATCAAACACATATCTGTAAAGCAATAAATACATCTACATGAATCATCATCATACGTATAATCATCAAATGTACAAGGTATAATTTCCACATGGGTTCCATGCCCAAAAATATAAAATAATTACATGAGCCCATGGGGAAAGAATAAGCTGTAATACAAAAATCCCCTATACATATATAAAAATAATAACCAAAAAGAAACTCATGGATGTGGCAAGGGAGGTGTTCTCCGTGCTCCACTCCTTGAGGGTTGTCTCACTGATGATTGGCTCGCACAGAAAGATCTTACATATCACTTTAAGGGTATGGTGCCCTCATACAATGTATAATAATATTGAGCCTCTCAAGTAAGCAACATAATCTGGCTCATCATCGCCATCATTCCCTACACCCATAGGCCCTCATCAGCTACATCTTGCACCCTCTCAAATATAGCCAGCTAGCTCTATAAATCTTGAATCCATGATTGTAGTTGTGCAATTCATCTTGGGAACCCATCTACTTGGCCCTATAAAGTGGAAATCTATGCCTATGCCTACCCTAACTGTGTATCTCACTGAATAACCTGAGACTAGAGGGTAGTAATATGAGTATCTCTTTGATGTACCTATGTATGAAGATCCCTTACCTATGCTTACAGCTAGGTCACCTCCTTGTCTCTTTGGGAAATATGACCCTACAAAACTGTACTCTCTCCCTATGCCTATGTTAGGTGACCATCTTCCTGAGTCCTCAATATTTGTAGATAGGCATGAAGCTGATCCCTCTCTCGGGTAATACCTAAAATATCTACCAATTGTGCCTAAATATCTATCTATAGATTGGACACTAAGTCCTCATCCTCTATTGATATAGGAGGTCATGATGGACTTGCACCCCTATCATCACCTACCTATACCTATGGGCCTTATATGGGTGCTTGTGGTATTTACGATGCCTATAATGTTGCCTATAGAGGTACCTATGATATAGAAACTTGGGGAACTACCTGTGATGTTATGCCTAGGCTCCCCGCTATCCCTATCTCTACACACCCTACCCATCCTACCCATCATCCTCATCCACCTCCATCACATCCTAATCCCTTGCCCCATTATGTACCTCTTGAGCTGGCACCTACCTCCTCTACCACATCTTCTTTTGGATCCTTGCATGGGCCACTAGTACCTATTGTATTACATCCCTCACTACCATGCATGGTTGATTCAAATGCTTAGGTACCTATGCCTAACACAATGTGATATATGCCATTGTCACTCTTGGGTATGGCATCAGTGTATAATAATCCCACTACTATGGCACTACCTACTCGTAATCAAATATTTCATCCAATCTCACCATAGGTCTCCCCTAATAAGGTCTTTCATGAACATTATGCATGAATATGTGCTCTTGTGCTGGCACATCCTATATGAAACCAAATTACCATGGTACTTGATCTGGTATGTATCTCTCAATAATATAATCCCTCTGACTAGTAATGTAGTATGGCATCAACATAAAATATGTTCATGCCTCATCCCCCCACCTGAATCTGATACCCCTGTATAATATCCATGTAATGTGATCAGGATATAAGCACTTGAAAGTCTCCCTATAATAAACCATATCTCCTACATGACCCACTGATACACCCAAAACTACCCTCCATCTAAATACCATCATTTGTCCAGGATTTAATCTTGCCAAAGTACTTAATGGTCACTAGATTGTAATGTGCTCCTAGTTCCATATCTGCAATAGAAGTGATGGCCCAAAACTACATGCCCCCTATATGCACCTAATTGAATCTACCTTTATATATGTGCCAATACTATAGGGTCCCAAGCAAAAACTGAATGGTCATGGTCCATATCTACCACAACATCCCCCAAGCCTAAGTGAAACCATCACCCACTTTTATTTGGAAATAGAATGTTAGATACAAGAGCTATCATCACCAATGTAGTTGATCCAAAGTACCCTACTATGGCTCTAATCTAAATCAATATAACCCTTATGTACCCCCATCTTCAAACTACTACCCAGTTTTTGTAAGGTCTGCATTAGTGTCA
Organism: Torreya grandis; assembly: GCA_037957365.1. NCBI lineage: Eukaryota > Viridiplantae > Streptophyta > Pinopsida > Cupressales > Taxaceae > Torreya > Torreya grandis. Next base: position 165,380 of record JARHVA010005408.1, read on the forward strand.
CTTACCTAGGAATGTTTTCTATATTTTTTGAAAGCTATACGTGATCATCTAAGGGTCTAAAATTGAGATTGAATGATTTTTTCAAGTTATTTTCTATTTTTAGAAATTGTATGTTTTTAGAACAGGACGTCAACTTTAGTAGTTGAATTTCATCCCATAGTGTAATTATAGTGTTTAGGATATTTTGTGATATTTTTTGGATATTTTGAGAATTTTTAAAAATAGGCATTTTTTTTAGATTTTAGTTTTTTTTGAATTTTACATGTAAACTCTAAATTATGAGTTGAGGCTTATTTAAGCATGGTGTGGATTTGTAATTATTTAAAGCAATCAATATGAATTAATTCTGAGTATTGTTTCAAGATCTTGACCTATTGATAATTTTCTTGTTTTGTTAGTTTTTGGGTTCATTATCTAATATCAGAGCAAGTTTGAATCTTGGAGGAGATAAGAATAGAGAGAGGAGTAGGAGGTATGGCATAGATGAACTAAACTATACAAGAGCTACAGAGGCAAGCTCAATAATGAATAGAGGTTATCACTAATTAGCAAAGATGATAAGGTGGTGATGAGGAAGACACAGATCATGATGAATAAGTTTAGCAAGAAGAAGAACAATAAGAGCAACCACCATCGATGGAAGAGAGGATGGTTTGAGATTTAAAAATAAGGAATGAAGGAATAAAGGTTGATGATCTAGATTATAGAATCAGTTTAAAACCAGAGGATTTGATAGATTGGATGAATAACATGGAGAAGTTCTTCGAGTGGAAGACTATGATAGAAGATAAGAAGGTAAAGTTTGCCTGCACAAAATTGAAATGTCATGCAATGATTTGGTGGCATTACATGTAGAAAGAGAGACAGAGACAAGGTAAAGAGAATATTAATTCATGGAAAAATATGAAAAAGAAGCTAAGGGAGAAATTTCTTCCTATAGATTATGCACAAACCCTATAAAAAAGATTTCATAATTTGAGGCAAAAAGATCACAGTATACAAGAGTATATAGATGAATTTTATAAGATTTCCATATGAGTGGAGCGTGATGAAATAAAAGAACAGATGGATACAAGGTATGTAAATGGTTTGAAATTTTTTATTTAAGATGAATTAAGCATGCATATAATACTTAACATGGAGGAGGATTATCAATTAGCTTTGAAGGTAGAAGACAAACAAAATAGACAACATTTTGAAAGGACATCTATTAGTCAAAAAAGAGGTGGATCCCCTCCAATAAGGGGACAAGGTGGATTTAATACCACAAAAGGTGGCTTTAATGCCAATAAAGGTGAATCATCATGTGGTGCAAAAAAGCAAGATGATAATAAGCAAGGGTTTCAATACCAACAAAGAGAAAGAGGATTTAAAAGAGGATGAGGTTATGGTGGTGATAGAGGATGGTTTCTGAATTAGTGTAGATCTTATGTCCATTATAGATGTGGAGAAGAAGGGCACATAGAATTTGAGTGTCCACACTATCAAGATCAAGAAAGGAGGCAAGAAGATCACCCAAGAGTAAATCTAGTTGAGGTTGAAATAGAAGAGAAGAATATTGAAGTTGCACCAGTTGATGTTGCACGGAATCTCATGATGAGAAGAACCATGATCGCTCTAAGGAAGGTTCAAGTGTAGAATAAAGAAGGTGGTGATGCATAGCTATGATCAAATATTTTTTGAACAAGATGTGCTTCATGTGGAAAGGTATACAAAGTAATTATAGATGGTGATAGTTGTGAAAATATGGTTTCTCAAGAAATGATTGAGAAACTAAATATGCAATGTCAAAAGCATCCTAACCCTTATCAGATTTCATGGTTTATTAAAGATAATGAGGTTACAATAGATAAAAGTTGCTTAATCAAGTTTTCTATAAGAAAAACTTATAATGATGAAATATGGTGTGATGTTATTCTGGTGGATGCATGAGATGTGTTATTAGGGAGACTATGGTAATTTGACAGAAAAGTAGTTCATGATGGAGCAAAGAACACATACCCTTTTTATAAATGTGGTACAAAGGTAATTTGGTTACCTCTTAAAGAGGAAGAGAAGACATAAATCATTCTCTATACTAAAGAATTTATCCAGGATATGAAGGTAGTAGGTTGCTATTATGTACTAGTAGCAAAGAATGAAGAAATAGAAATGGTACTAATACCAATAGAGGTAGTAAGAGTGTTTAAAGAATATGTAGATGTTATGCCTGATGAGTTACCAGATGGTTTACCATCAAAGAGAGATATTCATCATCACACTGATTTGATTCCAGGATTAGCTCTGCCCAATCAAACAACTTATAATATGAGTCCAAAAAAACATGCAAAATTAAATAAATAGGTTATTGAATTGCTAAGGAATAAAGTGATAAGGGAAAGTATGAGTCCATGTGCAACACCAACATTGCTAAATCCAAGGAAATATAGAGGATGGAGAATGTGTGTGGATAACATAGAAATTAATAAAATTATAATTATGTATAGGTTTCCTATACCTCATTTAGATGATATTATGGATGTGGTTGTAGGAGCAAAATATTTTACCAAGATTGATCTAAGGAGTGGCTATTATCAAATTCAAATTCATGAAGAAGATGAGTGGAAAAATGCATTCAATACTAGGGATGGATTATATGAGTGGATGGTGATGCCATTCAGATTATATAATGCACCTAGCACATTTATGAGGGTGAACAATAAAAAAAAGTCCAATGGTGAAAATCAGCTTGCTGGTGCCTTGGGCAAGTATCATGGTGAAAATTGGTTTTTGACGTCATGGTAAAAACACCTTGAACCTGGTCTCAATAGTGGGAATCATATCGATAATATCATCAACAGGGCAACATCACTATTTTAGCAAGAGGAGAAGATAGGGCTAGTCAAGAGCCATGTGTTGGAGGGCCCCTCTTTAATCATTTGTCCACACCTTAGAAAAAATTTATGTCCCCAAGTCCCATCCATGTCCACATTATCCCTATTTTATCTCCACAAGTTTTCTTTGATAAACATGTCTCCTCTTAGCCTTAGCTAGTCCACAACACATTTTGCCATTCCTGCTATCATTAAGCCTCAAGTCCATCCCTTCCCATTATCGTTATGGAGGGTCATCCTAAAATAGGATCAATCTCTATCCAAGGTTCCTATCAATTACTGTGGTATTGATTCTTGAAGAATCATCATGACCCCTATTGTTATATCTTGCCTCAAGTTTTTATTTTACCATAGATAAAGTTCTTGGGTATCATGTATCCTGTAAATAGTTCCCTTATCATACAATCCTTGTACATATCCACTAAGTATTATCATCCATGACATCATTAAATCCTAATCACTAATCTATTTATCCTTACCATCATCATCCTTTAATTACTAATCATCATCATCCTCTATCCACTAGCCAGAACTACATTGGCTTGAGATGTTTTTAGACTATGTAGGCAAAACTTAGCTACACTTTCATGACCAAGGATAGATTGGCCACTATCTTCATCATCCCATCCCATCCATCATTATCATCCCCATTATCACTAACCCTTTCACATTCATTATCATTATCATCCTCCTTTCACTTTGTTTTATGTGAATATGTGTGTTCATGTGTGTGTGTGTGTGTGTATGATGCATATGCATGTTTATGACTAAAGTGTTTTTTTAAATTAGATTACATATGTTCAATTTTATGTATTATAATAGTCTCTTATGGGAATGAGGATGGCTTGGATGACCTTTGGAAGTTCATTTCTAGGGTCATCCCTTAAAACAGAGTTCCCCCACACATCATTGCTATGATGGCAAGGCCTTGTCATGACCATGGCACAATGCATCAAGATGCAACACTCAAAGGATTGCCCAAAATTATGGCTTCACAATATTTTTAAAACTCTAAACACCCATCCTAAACCAACCCCTCGTATGCCTAATCTTATCATAAGCTCGCATCTAATCCATTTAACCTACCCACCCTACCTTCATCATGCAGGAAGATTCCTATTTTTTACACTCACTAATCTAACTAGGGGATTAATCTACTCCTATGCACGAGAATGTAAATAACATAGCATTTCAATGAGCATATAATTATTAGCAATCCATCATCTCATAAATAGCCAATAAACATCACCCATAAATTAAAACACAAACATAACGATATATCAATACGTCATCACATCAATGCATCCATTAGCCACTCCATCTAACATAAGAATCTACCATACATAATGGAAAATAAATGGCCCATAACATATAAAATTTAACCATCACATGTCCGTATGAGTCACCTATGCATTACCAAAATGCATCAATTACATTTATCATAACATCTAAAAGCTAAATCATGACATGTTAATATCCGTCACATAACGTCCTCATATAAATAACATCAAACACATATCTATAAAACAATAAATACATCTACATGAATCTACAATCATGAATCATCATCATACATATAATCATCAAATGTACAAGGTATAATTTCCACATGGGATCCATGCCCAAAAATATAATATAGTTACATGAGCCCATGGGGAAAAAATAAGCTCTAATAAAAAAATCCCCTGTATATTTATAAAAATAATGACCAAAAAGAAACTCATGGATTTGGCAAGGGAGGTGTTCTCAGTGCTCTGCTCCTTGAGGGTTATCTCACTAATGATTGGCTCACACATAAATATCTTACACATCTCTTTAAGGGTATGGTACCCTCATACAATGTATAATAATATTGAGCCTCTTGAGTAAGCAACATAATTTAGCTCATCATCCCCATCATCCCCTACCCCCATAGGCCCTCATCAGCTACATCTTACACCCTCTCAAATATATCCAGCTGGCTCTGTAAATCTTGAATCCATGATTGTAATTGTGCGATTCATCCTGGTAACCCATCTACTTGGCCCTATAAAGTGGAAATCTATGCCTATGCCTGCCCCAACTTTTTATCTCTCCAAATAGCCTAGGACTAGAGGGTAGTAATATGAGTATCCCTTTTTTGTACCTATGTATGAAGAGCCATTACCTATGCCTACAGCTAGGTCAACTCCTTGTCTCTTTGGGCAATATGACCCTACAAAATTGTACTCTCTCCCTGTGTCTATGTTAGGTGACCATCCTCTTGAGTCCTCAATATTTGTAGATAGGTATGAAGCTGATCCCTCTCTCGGATAATACCTAAAATCTCTACCAATTGTGCATAAATATCTATCTATAGCTTGGCCACTAAGTCCTCATCCTCTACTGATATAGGAGGTCATTATGGACTTGCACCCCCATCATCACCTACCTATGCCTATGGGCCTTATTTGGGTGCTTGTGGTATTTACAATGCTTATAATGCTGCCTATAGAGGTACCTACAATATCGACACTTGGGGAATTGCCTATGATGCTACTTGTACCTAGGCTCCCCCTCTCCCTATCTCTACACACCCTGCCCATCCTACCCATCATCCTCATCCACCTTCATCACATCTTAATCCCTTCCCCCATTATGTACCTATTGAGCTAGCACCTACCTCCTCTACCACATCCTCTTTTGGATCCTTGCTTGCATGAGCCACTAGTACCTATTATATTACACCCCTCACTACCATGCATGGTCAAGTCAAATGCCTAGGTACATATGCCTAACATCATGTGATATATGCCATTTTCACTCTTGGGTCTGGCATCAGTGTATAATAATGCCACTACTATGGCACTACCTGATCATAATTAAAGATTGCATCCAATCTCACCATAAGTCTCCCCTAATAAGGTCTCTCATGCTCATTATGCATGAATATGTGTTCTGGTGCTAGCACATGCTATAAGAATCCAAACTACCATTGTACTGGATCTAGTCTGTATCTCTCAATAATATAATCCCTCTAACTAGTAATGTAGTATGGCATTAGCATAAACTACGTTCATGCCTCATCCCCCCACCTAAATCTGATACCCTTGTATAATATCCATGTAATGTGATCAGGGTATAAGCACTTGAAAGCCTCCCTATAATAAACCATATCTCCTAAATGACCCACTGATACACCTAAAACTACCCTCCATCTAAATACCATCATCTGTCCAGGATCTAATCTTGCCAAAGTACTTAATGGTCACTAGATTGTAATGTGGTCCTAGCTCCATATCTGCAATAGAAGTGATGGCCCAAAACTACATGCCCCTTATATGCACCTAAATTAATCTCCCTTTACAGACGTGCCAATACTATAGGGCCCCAAGCAAAAACTCAATGGTTGTGAACCATATCTACCACAACATCCCCCAAGCCTAAGTGAAACCATCACCCACTCTTATTTGGCAATATAATGTCAGATACAAGAGCTATCATCACCAATGTATTTGATCTAAAGTACCCTCTTGATGGCACTGGTCTAAATCAATATAACCATTATGTACCCCCATCTGCAAACTACTACCTAGTTGTTGTAAGGTCTGCATTAGTGTCTATGACCTGCAATAGATCCTCTCACCCCTCACTAGCAATTGGAATATCTTGTAGACATCCTCTAGGGTCACAGTCATCTCATTCATCATAAAGTGAAAATTACTCATCTCTAAGTGCCATCTCTCCACTAGAATTATGATCAATACTCAATCAATCTGAATAGGTAGCATCACAGCCACATCATGTATCCCCACCAATTCTAGGACATCGTACTCCTCTAGAGTAACTCACAACATCACATGAAGAATCTTAGGGCATCATGATCGTGATGCCAATATCCCCAAATGCCCTTGTACCAAAAATGCACCACCTAATTTTTATCACCCTTATTACCCACATACTTTATTCTATCACCCACCCACTCTATCTACACCCACATCTTACTGTTATCCCTAATAACCAACTAACTAACCTATCCACTAACTATCCTACGCCTAAGTCCCCATCTGCCCTCCTATACTATCCCAAGTTCAAATTCCTTCTCTAACTAAATCTCCAAAACCAATCCCAACTAACTAAGTTTTTGTTTATTCCCATCTAGTCCCCTATCCTATCAAATACCTAATTTAATCCTTTATACCTTTATACGTCTATCCACAATCCTGCTACTATTTATAGAATATCACTAGTCCTTAGTCACAAGATTGAGAATCCCATCACTCCCCATTCATGAGATCACAAACCCATGACTCCCCACTAATGATATTATATTCCTATTATTCCCTAATAGTGAGATTGCAATCCCACCATTTTCTAGGTATAAAATTATAATCCCACCACTATTTTTTTCAGTACCACTAGTTGCATTGACAATCTCATGACTGTGGGTAAAATCTCTAGTCACAAGATTGCCTGGACACAACAAACGACATGTTTTCCTATCAAAATCCACCTCAAAATTCATAAAAACAAACTAAATTTACAAAATAATAGAGCTAAAGATGGTTTACTCACTAGAGGTCTAGCCTTATCCGCTCTTTAGTGTTCACATACCCTCTCACCGTAGTGAGAAACTAAGGAGATTCTATCCATTTTTCTCTCCAGATCTCCAATATCCAATAGGAAAGGGTACAAATGAGCCTCCCCATGGACCCTTTGGCATATATGCCCCCCCTCTTCCCCCTACTCAACCCCCATTGACACCCCCCTGATAACTAATTATGTCAATTCTATCAAACCTAAAACTAACATCTTGGGACATAACATGCCAGTCCTTGTAAACTCTCTAGAATCTTGTATCTCAAATCATACCATCCTGGGCCTTCTTTAGACCCAGTAAACATTATTAATCTTATTACAATTATTTATCCCTTTTCACCATCCTATAAGTAGATTTATTATTCACTGATTTAAAGTCCCACATTTTATGAGAAGTGGCTCGTCATCATTATTAGTCAACCAAAATATTTGTTATTCCTCTTCAAGCTTCCTATGGCATGTATCCTTGCTAATGGACCCATCATCATCTTGAACCCATCATATTTTAAAAATCATTCAACTTTGTATCATCTCATAATCACCTTCTAAATAAATTTTCTATTGTCTAGACCCATCACGTGAGCCACTTCTTTATCGATCCTAGGGCACCTATCATTCTAATTAGGGGCATCCCACCCCCTATCATCATCATCATCATCTTATCCCACCCAAGTATTTTTGATTGAGTGACCATCTTGGTTACTTCATCTCCTCACATACTCCCTCGAGGGGGCATCATATCCTACTAACAACCAACATTGTCCACACCACAATTTTTCTTTGAAAGATTGTTACTTCACTACACTCAAAACACCCTTTCAAAGAGGGGAAAAATGTATGCATTAAAATATGATCACCATGGTAATTTTAATAATTCTCACTAATTTAACTTGAATCCTGCATTTCCTAGCTATACTAACCCCTGGCCTAATACCTATACTAATGAAAAAGTGAATGAAAAACCCCTATCAAGCCATTAAGCTCTCTTACCAAGCATCCATACTAGCCTTCAAGCATCCATCAAAGCCATTATCCACATTCCACATCTTTTTGGAAGCCATTATCAAGCAATCACAAGCAATCCAATAATCATGTCTTCAAGCTCAATCATACAAGTTTTTATCTTGGAATGGAGCCATGTGAAGGTAAAGATGATGGTAAGAATGCTCTATTGATTCTTATTTACTTTCTCTATCCCTTTTTACTGGTGTCATTAGATTTTGGGTGTTTTATTGTCATTTGATAAATATTGCAAGAATCCCAAATTTGGTGCACATGTGGTATATTTCTATTGAGCCTAAAAAAGTTCATTTTTATGATGCCTTGTCTATGAGGGCTTACCATTGGGTGATCAAATCAAACATATGGGTGTGCCTAACCACATCTACTTGGCCTACCATCAACAGAAAATAATTAAGCATGTCTTTTGGTTTTGTCCCCACACTCAATCTATATGGCACTAGATCCATTCCCTTTTTCAACATTTTTGATTAGAATTCTTCACGTGGAAGATGGCTCTTTTGGGGGACTCGACTATGTTGCCTACTAAATATAATCTCTTTTAGTATATCTTTTGAGTGAACATTTTATTTCAAAATTAGAAATCTAAAAACTATGGTTGCTTTAATCATGAAGAGTTAGAATATAAGTGTTATGTTTCTAAAAAAATTAATATTATCTCTAGTGTCACTCTTCAGATTCAAAGTCAAATAGAAAAAGTTTGGTTAGAGCTCAACCACTTGCAACGTTTTCTTGATCACTGGGGGAATGCCCCATGTGTGGTCAACCAGGAACCTCCTGATCCCCCATGAAATACTTCACCACCTAGGGACAAGGATGTGGGTTGAGGTAGTAATGATCTAGAACCAGACATAGGAGATACTCTCCACATCAATCACCATCTCTCTAGCCTTTTCCTCATATTGGTGGTCGGAATGGTTCTTTCCACTATGGTGGTGATGGGGATCTCCTCCCCCATACCATGATGGTGTGAACAGACACTGGGGTCTACCTTACCAAGGCAAATTCCCACTCCTAGATTTGACTATTTCCCCTAAAATAAATCAAACTGAGATCTTAGATGACTAACAAAACTCTGGTTGGGAGCCCTTACCTATTGATGGAGATCCTCTAGCCATGGAAGGATGGGGTGATAAGCCTCTGGGTCTACCATCTCTTTTGCCTCCCTTAACATCCATGTTTTTTGTTGCTACATAAGTTCTCTCATTAATGTTATATATACTTTGGTTCCTTTGTGTTGCTAACTTGTGATGTGATGTAACTTTTTTTGTTGTGGTTACACTTTTTATGACTTTTGATGATGAGTATTTTGTAACCCTCAGTGTGGACTTGCTCATGGGATGTGACTTTTTTCACCCATCTTTTTTATATGATTAGCATTGTAACATATCATGTTTTATATTAATATATAGGCACTTTTCAATCAAACAAACTTGAGTAGATAGTATACTATAAAAAGGGAATGCCTAATATTAATACAAGTTTTACTTTCCCATTTTATATTTCATATTCATAAATTGTGTACTAAGTAGATAATTTGTGAACTACATTACTATCAAATCTCTAATAAAAACAATAATATCATGTACAAGTTCAAATATCATCTTTCGAAACCCCTAAAAAATATAATAAATAGACCCACTACACTTTTTTAATATATAGAAATCGTTATAGTGGATAAATATTTTATATTTGACACTATCACTTTAATCTAAACCATGAAATTAAACTTTTTAAAAACCCATTCAAAATATCCTTTGAGAATTTTTGAGAATTGCAATTATTTTTTAAGGCTGAGACTTTTAGATTTAGAGATGATAGCTTGACAGATAGGAGAACTAGATGTATAATGAAACAAACATTGTTATTTGCTATAGAATTGGATAATTTAACTCCCCACAAAATCTCTTTTTTAGTTATCCATAAAAATTTTGATTAAATTTATTGAAAATTATTCCATATTCCTCTTTATTCTGATAAATAAGTGTCGTGTAAACTAGTAATATTAGTATAAAAGCTTAGCACGAACTCCAATGTGGGTTAAAGCTAAATCTTATTTCTAATATTTTAAAACGGCCTCCCATTTGACATATTAGACATATTGACGTAGCCCTAGTTTTCCAACTGGATATCACTTATAACATGTACTTCATTTATTATGGCTAGTCATTTCTTCGAAATCAAAGGTCATTTTTGAATAGGCTATGGTGATTTTTTCCCCAAAAAAGATGCTACCACAATAGAGGAAAGGTCCTAGTAACCATGCATCCTAACTTTGGATGGTGAATTAAGGTGTCATAACATCATATTAGATTTAAACAAATTTACGCATTTTAATATGTCGTCTTAACTATTTATAACTAAGATTTCAAGGTATAACACATTATATACTTTATGATATAACCAGTTTTACCATGAGAGGTCATAACATATATTTTTTAAACCTATGACCAAAATGTAACCTTTGGAGTACCAATAGTTGTGCATTAAAGTATCAATACTTGAATCTTACTTGTCAAGATGTGATTGGTTCCTTTTAATTTTATAGAGTAAATATTGAACAAATATTAGATACTACATGTTCAACGTCTAGTGCACTTTGATATTTCTACACACCAATATATTCTATTAATGGAACACATGTTAAAAAAAACCCTGTTCAAGAATTGGAACATTCACAATTATTAGGACCTTTCCCCTAGTGTATTGAAAAAGATATCACAATATCCATAATATTTGTAGCTCCATCGACTATTTTAATCTAGGGGAGGAAAAAAATAAACATGGAAACTTCTTTAAGTTATAACTATTTTTCTATTATATTAACCATATTATAGACGACTTACATTATTTGTAAGGGTTTGACTAGCTCACCATCTCCACTAGTTATGTAGCTATTGTTCTCACCAAAGGGTATGTTATGAACATGATCAATTTTTGTATTATATTCATCATCAATGTTGGAGGCAATTCTTTGTTTGAGTGATTGGACAATCGGAATAATAGGTTCTATGATGCTTTTATTTTTCATATCTCTTGACTATTATAATTATTCTTTTTATATTATTATTTTTTAATGATTCTTGAGTAAGAATTATATTTTTTATAATATTATATATAATATAATAATCATTTATTATAGATTATTTACTTTTATCTAAAATCTGTATAACTATTACACTTCATGAAATAAAATTTGATCTTCCATAAATTTAAGATGTGGTATAGAAGGTATTAATACAAAATTTATTCATGTTATCCTATATCCACCTATACCTACTAAAATAAAACTATTTTTAATAATTTTTCATCAATGTTCTCATTATTTTTATTAAATATTAATTGATTTTTAATTTATTATGTTTGAAAAGATGTTAAAATAAAAAAATGTGAGAAGAAAATAACTTAGAAAATTAAAATGTAAGATTAACATTGAGGTTGTAAAAATAAATGTGTGACTCTCTGATGACATTGTGTATCCGTAACATAGTTTTATTTTGAATTTGGGACAAGGTTGTTAGAATTGGACAGGGGCACGATGTGTTTGTGTCCTTAGGGAGTGTTGACGTCCAATAAGGGCTTATTCTTTTTGACTAATATGGAAGGTTTGGCTTCCCTTATGTGACATGTTTGATTATGTGGGGGCTCTTGATCCATTACAAAAACCATTATATACCTTATTTTTTTACCAAACACCTATTTCAATGATAAAAAAAGAATGAATAAAATCATAGGATAAAAAAAGAAATTGCAATTAAAGTTGTGCTTGACCTCAACACAAGGGCCTACATACCAATACATCGAAGAGTGATCAAACTCCATGTAGTTCTCTCATGCTACAGTGGTGTGTGAAACACTAGTGCAATCATAGGGCATTTAGATACTTCAATAGTGACATGTGACTTTGAAGGTGTATGCAAACTTAGCTCAGGATGACTAGAGCTATGTGGACTATGAATTGGGAAAAATAGGTGTTAATATCTCAATTTGTAGTCAGATGTTTTAGTGTTTATCAATCAAATGAGCCTCTAGTGGATAATGGCTTGAAAATATGGCTTTATAATGAACAATTTAGAATTTTTTCAGATAGGGCTTGCAAGTCGTGTAGGATGACCCATTTGGTGAATTTGAATTTAAAGAAATATTTGTTAGTTAATGAGAGGATGTGGCTGACATAATTGGATAATATTGAGGAGTGGAATAATCCAAATAGAGTGGTCTTGTTCAGAAAGCAGAAATAATTACACTAGAAGTGTGGATCAGTTTGAAAGTGAGCTTAGGATGTTGAATAGGGATATTTAGAATCATAATTCATCTAAGATATAAATGTCATCCACATGAGAAATGAAGGGTGATTAAGGACTGTAGAATTGGGCATGAACTAAATTTGTATGAGGAGTGGTCACAAATATATTATTTTAACAATAAATATGAATTTATATATTTACAAAAATGAGGAGGAGAAAGAGTATTTGAATGGACCAAAACAATTGAATTAACATATGGGTCATTACTTTACAATAATATCTAAATACAAATAAAAAGATTAAAAAAGATACAAGAGAAGAATTCAAAATTTTTGTATAAATAAATTTAATTTATGAAAATCATTATGAAAAAATTTACATAAAAAAATAAAAAATAAAAAGAGAAAAAATGTTCACAACAAATTTATACTATTATATATATATATATATATATATATATATATATATATATATATATATATATATATAAATAAAACCCACCACTTATAAATAAATATCATGTGAAAAATGAAAGAAAATAATATATTAATTTATATTTCAAATTATATCAAGGAATAGTTATCTAGTCTATTGTGACATATGAAGTAAGGCTTATCCACATTCTCTACATGAGTAGTGGGGCTTTCTTAGAAAAGAGAATTTTAAAAATGGAAAAGGGAATTATTGATCAAGTTTATTGCCTCCCAACCAAAAAACATTTACAATAGTAGTTTGAAAACCTGTATTACAATTTTGCCATGTTTTGTAGTCTTATATGATATACAGTGTTTTAATGTGATGGACATAAAATATGTTTTTATATTTTTTTAAAAGTAAAAATTTGATTGGTAAATGAAAAGAAAAGAAAATATTTTTAAAGTGTATAATATATAAAATTATATTGTATTTTTAATATGTAAATTATATTTTATTGTATTTTAAATATTTAATTATATTTTAAATTAGAGGTGTATATATTTAAAAATATATATATCATTAATATTTTTATATGGTAAAAATAAATTAATGGAATTAAAAAAAAATTATAATAATTTTATTAATTTAGACAACTAAAAAACTAAAAATTATTAAATAAATATATAAAAAAGTTATTTTAGGTGAATGCTCCCAATTTAAAAAAGGGAATTATACTATTCTTAGTAGATAAATATTATTATTCTTATTATTTAAAATTATCAAATTATTAATAAATCTAAAAAACTTAATAAAATAAGATAAATTTAATATATTTTTATAAATTACAAATAATATATTATAAAATTATGATAAAATTAAATAATTTATATAATAAAATTTAAGAACTTTTCATTAAAATAAGAACGAATTAAACGAATGAATTTCTATTGGAATAAAGTTGATTCAAATCCTACTTCAAATTTAAATAGATGTGGTCCATTCACATATTAACAGTTTTTATACAATGAAACTCTTAATAGTAACCTAAATACGTGTGGGCCATTCATCATGACAATTAATCAATAAAATAAAAAGGACACTAAGAATATAAGGTTACCCAAAACATTATTGACCTTATCCACATCAGTACATTAAGCCATTGCAAAAGAAGTTCCCAACAACGATTAGCATCACTATTTTCCTTTGAAGGAATCTCTAACTGAGGAAACTGTAGCTCCTGGTATACGAAATTCGGGAACTTAAGCAGCAGTAAATGTCACCCCCAAAACAGGGATGTCAGAAACTTATGAGATATGTCAAGTAGGTGTGAAATCTGTCTATATCTGTCACTTTCCAATGTCCATGAATATTATGCAGTCATCTATGCCTGTTTTAATTCTTTTAATGTTTCCATACTGACAATTCTTTTTAATTACAAGTTTTGCAATTTTATATCACATGGATTAATTTAATTAGAAGTGCTTCTTGTTCAATGTAAGGAAAAAGGAATTGGTTTATTTGAAAGCAACTGCAAGTGAAAATCTTTTGATCAAATTGCAGGCGCCTGTATTTCATATCACAAAGATTTTGGCCATATGTTGGAAGATATAACTGATCACGTACTGTCTGTAAATGCAATGAAAGTTAGACTTCGTCTCAGACGACTCCTTTGAGATGGGAGCAGCAATGGAATTGGAGGCAATGGGCATCGGGGCTCAGGTAATCTAATTACTTCCACTTTCTTTAGTATATATCATTTTCTCAGGACTCATACTAAGTAAAACACAAATGCAATATCCAGAAATAATTCTTTTTACTTATTTACTTTAATTTATAAGTAGAATGCCAGATTTCAGCCGAGTCTTTATATATTTTTCAAGTTTTTTACTTTTTGCAGAGAAGATTCATTTTCATATGCAGGAAATATTGAAAAAAAAGGAAAATGAATATTATATTTAAGCCTTTCATTTGAAAATTTGGATGGTTAAAAATTGTTATATATATATATAATATTTTAATATTATTTTACTATTATAAATTATTACGTCGAGGTGTCTCTTAACCTCTGCACATGAATTCTTTTCAAGCATGCTGAGAGCCTACTTAGTGTGATGTCAGCGGGCTATTTCCCTCCCTTTACATACATGACACATACAAGTGTTATGAAGCCCTTTTTAAATTATGTCTGTTCTCACGTATGGGAAATACATTTTAAATTAAAAATTGCATATAAAACGATTTTAAAAGTGAAAAAAAGAATGATAGAAATGACGAAAAAGACAGAAATGACAGAACCTTAATCGAACCTAGGCAACAGTGAGGAGTGCTTGGAGGAACGTACGGTCGCACTCTCTCGCGCCCTGTAGACCAGTTTTTGGCAACTTAACCATCTTTCCTACTACGTGGCAGTATTCAATTCATTGACAGTGAATTTTTAACAGGGAATAATAACGGTGTTTAAAAATGTGTGCCCAGCTCAGGGTTGTTCTAGGCAGCAGCGAGTCCTGCTGGAAAGTCCAGTACAGGTTGGCCTAGGCCGCTCCCAAGTGTGCTGAGGGCGCACTTTACCGTTCATATCAGGTAAGTACCTCGCAGTCGTGTATCTCTTGATTGTTCAAATAAGGAACTGGAAGTAATGGTTGTTAACATGATAAAAACCTGGTAATTGGTATTGTTTTTAACTTGTGATGGTAAGGTAACGGAATTAATGCTCTGGAGCACCTTCGATAAATGTACAGTACAACAATAATGCTTAATAAATAAATGGAAATGGTATAGGTAGCTATATGTATGCATTGCCAAAGGAAAAGACATAGTCGGTAAACATTTTCAGTTATATGGCTCATTCGCTTGTAATCTCTAAAAATAATGTAATTTTCATAGTGGCAGGTTGATAGCGACATGGAGACTTACGTTTATTCATGGTATTAATTTCTATAATCCAACAACAAATTAATTCCACAATAAATTCATAGACATAAATTTGATTTATAATGATTAATACAATGGGGTTAATTAACAACTAATGACAGTGAAAGCAAAAATAACAATAAGCCAAAAAAAAAGACAATAACACAGATATACCTAGGAAACCCCAATGCAGGGAAAAACCTACAAATGTTGGATCTTCTATTCAGCCTAACAACAAAGTTTTCTTTTGCAAAAATACAATGTCTAAGTTTGCTTCAACAATCTTACTTTTATAGAGAGCCTAGTTGCTTTACTTAGCGTGCAAGAAAAAGAAGCTTTCCTTAGCATGCAAGAAAAAGAAGCTTTCCTTGCTTTCTTTGGCTTTTCTATTTTTACACATAAAATCACACTAGGATTTATCTCATCCTTACAAACTCAGAAACATTCTAGCAACTACTATTGTTGAAAATCCAACTCGAATTATTTTAAAACATATCTAATCTTGAGTTGCTTTAAAACAATTCCACATTCCACCTTTCGAGCTACAAAAATCAACACTCCCTCTTAGCGAGGAAGGTGTTCTGCACCACACCCAACTTGTCCCTGAAGAATTCAAACTTGCTTTTCATCAAGGCCTTCGTTAGGATATCTGCAATTTGTTCATCCGTAGGAATGTAATTGAGCTTCACTGTCCCCTTCTCCACACAATCTCTGATGAAGTGATACTTGATCTCAATGTGCTTTGACTTGTCATGAAACACTGGATTCTCAGAGCGTTTGATACAACTCTGATTATCACAATAAATAATTGTAGGATCCAGCTCCTGATTAAAGAGCCCAGCTAGAAGTTTCTGAAGCTAGATAGCCTCACATGTAGCCATACTGGCTGCCATATACTCAACGTCTGCAGAACTCAGTGCAACTGACTTCTGTTTCCTGCTGTACCAAGAGACTGCTCTTGATCCCAAACTGAAACTACACCCTGAAGTGCTCTTTCGACCAGCTATATTGCCTGCCCAATCTGCATCAATAAACCCCTTGATCTTCACTCCATCTTGCTGAACATACTTCAGCCCATAATCAATTGTGCCATGGAGATATCTCAAAACATGCTTCACAGCTATCTAGTGAACACGTTTAAGTTCCACCATAAACTGACTGAGTGAGTTCACTGCAAAACAAATGTCTGGCTTGGTGTTGACCAGATACATAAGAGAGCATATCAACTGTCTGTATAAAGTAGGATCCACTGCCTCTGATCTAGAAGCATCAATCTTCTTCCAGTTGGTCACAAGTGGCGCCGACATAGGCTTACAGTTTTCCATCCTGAATTGCTTCAAGATATCAATTAAGTACTTCCCTTGTCCAAGGAATATTTCTCCCTCTTTCTGCCACAACTCCAATCCCAGAAAGTGGTGCATCAACCCCAAGTCCTTCATCTCAAACTCTCCTACAAGATCCCGCTTGCAGTGTGCTATGAGCTCCTCTGACCCTCTGAGAAATAGGTCGCCAACATATAACAATAATATGAGAAGTTTACCCTTCACCTGAACATAGTATAGGTTCGAATCTGCCTCACTCTTGATGAAGCCCACACTCTGCATGTAACTATCAATACGTGAATACCACGCCCTAGGAGCCTGCTTGAGTCCATACAGTGCTCTTTTCAATCTGTATACATGAGAATCCCTCTCATGTGCTTCAAACCCTTCTGGTTGCTCTATGTAAATCTCTTCCTCAATCACACCACTGAGGAAGGCCGTCTTTACATCCATCTGATGAATCCTCCAACCCATATATGATGCTATAGAAATGATAGCTCTTATGGATGAGTACTTGGCTACTAGAGCGAAAGTCTCATCATAGTCGACTCCTTCTTTATGTGAAAACCCCTTAGCCACAAACCGAGCTTTGAACTTTTCCACACTACCATCTGCAGCTTGCTTAATCTTATATAGCCATCTCGAGCCCACCACAGACTTATTTTTTGGTCTTGGTACTACCTCCCACACACTGTTCTTCATGATGGAAGAATACTCTTCCACCATGGCATCTCTCCATACTTGGTGCTTGGATGCCTCCTGAAAGCTGGAAGGCTCTACTTCAATTAATTCACTCATAAGTGCCACATAATCTGAATAACGTCTGGGAGCCCTTCTTTGTCTGACTGAATCTTGAGGATCACCTACATATTCTTAAGCCTCTCTTAATGTTTGCTCAGCTGCCCTGTTTCTCCTCTTCTCACTAATAGGAATCTGAGGCTGAGGAATTATTTGTTCCTCTATTTGATCATCCTGCTTGATCTACTCTCCAACTTGCGTGACTAAAGTTTGAGGAATTTGTGCTACCTCAACTGTGGATGTTTGTTCCTCCTCATTCATCAAGTTATTTGACTTCTGAAGAGCCCTCTCTTCCTCAAACTTCACATCTCTACGAACCACTATTTTTTTGAGAGCAAGAATATAGACCCGATAAGCCTTAGAAGTTTCACTGTACCCAACAAGGATACCCTTCTCTACAGTAGGTTCCAACTTGGTTCTCTTCTCATCAGGAATGTGACAATACACAAGACATCCAAAGATGTGAATGTGCCCCAAATATGGTTTCTTACCAGTGAACGCCTCTTCTGGAGTCAATTTTCCCAACAATTTGTGAGGGATCCTATTCTACAAATACATAGCTGTGTTGCAAGCTTCTGCCCATAAGAACCAAGGCAGATCTTGATCATGAAGCATGGCCTTGGCTGCTCCAATGATAGCTCTATTCTTCTTTTCAGCAACCCCATTCTGTTGAGGGTTGTACGAAACTATCATCTCTTTCTTGATACCTTCCTAAGCACAAAAATCTTTTAAGGCATTCGAGGTATACTCGCCTCCATTATCAGACCTTAGTATCTTGATCTTCTTCCCAGTTTGGTTCTCCACGAGAGCCCTAAACTCTTTGAACCTACTGAAGACTTCATCTTTATTCTTCATGTAATATATCCACGTCTTCTTGGAGAAATCATCAATGAAGGTAACATAATACTCACATCTATTTAAGGATGTTGTTGACATAGGTCCACACACATCTGAGTGTAAGAGATCCAAAATCCCTTCGGATCTAGTGTCGTTGCTTGGAAAATTGGTTTTAGCATATTTCCCAAGAGCACAGCCCTTGCACACCTCATGCTATTTTGTCTTTATCTCAGGCAACCCTATCACTATTTCCTTAAGAATATTAAGTGCTCCATGTTGAAGGAGAGCCATCCTCCTGTGCCACAATTCTCCTATCCCTTTACATCTACTAACCAATGCATGTGTTGGCTCAAGCTGTAACTGAAACAGGCTGCCATACTTGACACCAATCACTTTTGAAATCTTGGAATCTTTGGCATGAATATAGACTTTTCCCCTCTCAAAGGTCATGATGTAACCCTTGTCTTCCAAGGCAGAAACTGAGATTAAATTCTTTGTCATGCCAGGGACATACAACACATCCTCCACCAACAAAGGTTTGCCAGACTCCCTCTGAAAC
Organism: Torreya grandis; assembly: GCA_037957365.1. Classification (NCBI taxonomy): domain Eukaryota; kingdom Viridiplantae; phylum Streptophyta; class Pinopsida; order Cupressales; family Taxaceae; genus Torreya; species Torreya grandis. The sequence continues at coordinate 184,920 of JARHVA010005408.1, forward strand.
TTGACGGTGCCAATACCAGTTGCATGTTACTTGGCATTATCTATGAGCTCAATATATAAATCCAGCTTCTTCTCCTCCAACTTGGTGAAACATTCTTTGACTCCCGTCATGTGGTGGAAGCCCCACTATCAATATACCATACTCTGTTGGCACTTGAACTTAAGAGACATGCAATGAGTGAAAATTCATTCTCAAATTTTGATGCAAACTCATCCACCTCTACTATAGTAGCAAATTGCTTCTTTTGCTTGTCCTTATTTTTTCTTATTCAGACATTGACTGGCATAGTGACCCATCTGATGGCAACAAAAACATTTAATCTTGCTCAGATTTTTCTTCTTCCCACTCTTGGAAGAAGAACCTTCAAATTGCTCTTTATTGGACTTCTTCTTACCCTTGCTTGCAAGAGCAAGATTTTCTTCATCTTGAACCTTCTTTGTCTGATCTCCCCAATGAGCACCTTCACGGATCTCCTCCTGAACAAAATCATCCCAAAGTCTTGCCCAATCAGGTAGCCCATCTCTGCCAACAACACACTTGACAAACACTTCCCAGTGCTTTGAAAAACCATTCAAGGCTATACACACCAACTCATCTTCTGTAATCATCTCTCCAACAATAGCAAGCTCATCCCTGACCCGTTTTAGCTTGGACAAGTAAGAGGTCACACTCTCGCCTTTGGACATCTTGGTATTATGCAATTTGTCCTTGAGCATCATCTTACGACTCTGATAGTCGCTCTGATAAAGTTTTGTGAGCGAATCCCACATCTCCTTGGCGGTGTCTTTCCCTGATAAATGAGGAATTAAATGATCTCTTACTCCATCCAGGATAATCCTCCGAGCCTTGGCCTCTTTAACTTCATGTGAATCTATGGAAATAGGATCATTTGTTGGTGGAGTCACTTCTGTGCTAGCATAGATCCACAGCGTGTTCTCCTTAAGAACAGATGTAATCCGAACCTTCCACTGCAAGAAGTTAGACACACCCTTGACCCTGTCCTTGTATCGAATGCTAGTTTCCATAGCCACAAAAAGAATTAAGGATGAAAGAATTGATTTTTTTCTTGAAATCTGCGTTACAAATCTTGGCTTCATATTCAAAGTCTAGAGCTTTGATACCATGTTAATTTATATAACCCAGCAACAGATTAATTCCACAATAAATTCATAGACATAAATCTAATTTATAATGATTAATACAACTGGGTTAATTAACAACTAATGATAGCGGAAGCAAAAATAACATTAAGCCAAAAAAAAGACAATAACACAGATATAACTTGGAAACCCTAATGCGGGGAAAAACCTGCAAATGTTGGATCTTCTATTCAGCCTAACAGCAAACTTTTCTTTTGCAAAAATACAATGTCTAATTTGCTACAACAATCTTACTTTGATAGAGAGCCTAGCTGCTTTACTTAGCGTGCAAGAAAAAGAAGCTTTCCTTAGCATGCAAGAAAAAGAAGCTTTCCTTGCTTTCTTTGGCTTTTCTATTTTTACACATAAAATCACACTAGGATTTATCTCATCCTTACAAACTCAAAAACATTCGAGAAACTACTGTTGCTAAAAATCCAACTCAAATTGTTTTAAAGCATATCTAATCTTGAGTTGCTTTAAAACAATTCCACATTCCACCTTTCGAGCTACAAAAATCAACACATGGGACATACGATGTTGAACAACAGTGTACGGGTGGTTTCCCTGTGTTGTCCATACAAAACTAGCTTCAGAAGTAAATGCATTAAAAACTATCATGTGGCCAAGAATCACTTGTAAAACTGAAAAATAAATTATATGAATTTAAGATATGAACGGAGTGGCATATGAATTCCTAAAATATATATAGAGAAATAAAATTTGATGAGATGAGCTTTGTAAGTCCCAAAATATTAAGTTATATAAACAATATTACTTGAGGTATTTAATGAAAAATATTTTAGATGTTATTTAGTCATACTTGTTGATGATTCAGTCAAAATATTTTTCATTGGTGACATATCAATACATAGGAAATTTATTTGGTCATATATTATCATAATAATTTAACACCATTATAATATTGAACATAAACTTTTGCTAACAGGGTTTTAATTTATTATAAATCATCTTTAAGAATTATGTAATGTAAAGAATATCGAGTCAACAAAATACGATTGAAATTTTTTTATGTTGAGATAATTTTTTTTTTATGTTTCTTGAAAAACAATAAACATTTAAAATATCTATGCTTTTGTATCCAACTAACAATTTAACAACATTGTATACTAAGTATATTCTAAAATTATTAAATATTCCAATTATATTTAAGTAAAACAAAACAAACTACATAACAAAATTTATTTAATATGAACGATATTTAATTATAACTCATATTACCTTTTTGTAAAGGAGAAAAAATCATGTTAACTACCATCTTATTGATAAAAGTCAGTTAATGGAGCTATTGGGTGCAATTAGTTTCCTTCATGCAATTCTAGACAAGGTGCAAATAAAGAATAGTAATATTAATAGGGACATTATGTTTTTGAAATGTTTAGTCAAAATAACGGATAAATGTGAACAAGGTGATGTGTAAATAGTGCCAAAACAATTATACATGGAACAATCTTTACATATATCACCTTATTGGCCTTGGAATCCAATTAGAGTTCCTTTTGTCTTTGTACTTTTTTCACTATTGTGCATCAAATATAACCTAAAAAAAAAATTTAGTGTGAAAATGTTTTTACATATTTTCAGAGAAAGGACAAATGTAAAGTTATATGGCCAAATTGCATCTTATTTTATTAGTCCTTGCCAAAGTAGGATACCATAGAAATCACTTTTCAATTATGACATGTTTATTTAGTGAAGTAATTTTTTAAAAATACATATGATTTTGATAATGAAAAAGTTTTTGTAAAGTTGTTTCATATAAGTATTGGAATATTTCCAAGGGTGTTGTTTGGAAATATTCATGTGACTATAATACAATTGTAAATATTATTAATAAGATAGAACTTTCATAGCATTTTAAAAATATTTTGGCATTAATTCCTTAAACTCTTGATAGCGAAGATGAGCCAAAAGTATGACATAACTCACAAAGCCCATCAACAAATCAAAGGCAGGTGGGTTAATGATGAAGCCAATGGCCAATGCAAAGCCCAAAAACATAAGGCAACAATAAGTGGCAAAGGCCCAAGGCCAAGGTGCATCTAAAAGCAAAGCGAAGATAAATAGACGTGGCAAATAGAAGTACAACCATTCAATCACAACATGGATTCTTTGCAAAGCAATGCAAAATAAAATAGTTTATTTGGTACTTTTCATTAAAATGGCAACTTGATTTGTGTATAAACATGCCCTGTACTTTCCATTAAATTTAAATGATTTGTGACTCCACTTATTCTCGATCTCATTTTATTTCTCCACGACTCTATTTTGTGAATTTTTTTTGCTGTATAAATGTGTTAAGATTAATTTATTTAAACCAATGTACACTAGTCGTTAGTTAGTGCAAAAAAAAAAGTTTCTCTTACTCAATAATTAAGGATAGCAAGTACAATTTAATCTATTGATTTCAATGAAATTATATAGTTAATTAAATCATGGAAACAAGTCTATGATATGCCGAGTACATACTCCAACTTGGAATCAAGCAACACACACACACACACACACACACACGCACACACACAACTCCTCATCGTCTTCATGGACCCTGAAAAATATTCTTTCAAACTATCTTTAGAGATTTTTTTAGAATTACAATTATTTTTGAACGTTGAGACTTTTCGGTTTAAAAAGATAGCTTTACAGATACGAGAACTAGATGCACAATGCAACCAACATTACCATTTGGCATAGAATTGGCCAATTTAATTCTTTATAAAATCTTTTTTTTATTTGATTGTATATAAAAAAAATTTATTAAATTTATTGAAAATTATTCTACCCTTCTTTTTATCTTGATAAACAAGTATTGTATAAACCAATAATATTAATAAAAAATTTTAATATTGTGAATATTTTTAAAATATAAATAAAAATACCAACATTTTATGTGGTTCAATAACTTTATATAATATTTTTAAAAATAAAATTTATTTCAAAACCCCCCCCCCCAAAAAAAAAAAAAAGAAGAAAAGAAAAAAAAGAAAGAAAAGAAAGACAGAATATGATGGAACCCTTTAAGTTCAATAGATAAATCATTTGTAAATTTTTAGAACGAGTTGCCTTTGACATATTGGTGTGGCTCTAATTTTCCAACTGGGTAACACTTATAGCATGTACTTCATTTATTATGACTAATCATTTCCTCATTTCTGGACAGACCATGGTAAATTTTTCCCCAAAAAGAAAGACGCTACCGCAATGGTGAGTTGAAAAGGAAATCACAATATTCATAATGTTTCTAGTTCCATAGACCGGGAGAGAAAAAATAAATAAAATTAAACCTTTGTTAATCATAACTATTTTCTATTATATTAGCCATATTGTAGATTTCTTAAATTATTCGTAAAAGGTTCTCACTAGCTCATAATTATCTCCACTAGTTATGTAGCTATTGTTCTAATCAAGAGGCATGTTGAACATGAACAGTTGTTGTATCACACTCATAATCATTGTTTCCCTCAATTGTTTGCTTGAGTGATTGAATAATTGGAATGATAAGTTCTGTGATGTCTTGTTTTAATTTTTATAACCCTCGATTGTTATAATTATCTTTTGTGAACATTTGTGTTTAAATCCATTTTTTTATAATAGTCTTTCAATAAGAATTATACTTTTTATAATATTATTTGTAGCATAATAGTCATTTATGATTGATTATTTTATTTTATTTTTAATTGGTATAGTTATTATACTTAGTGAACTAAACTTTAACCTTAGGATGTGATAAAAAAAAACATTATTAAAAAATTTATTCATGTCATCCCTAGACCCACTTATACCTACTAGAACAAAGCTATTTTTTTCTAATTTGTCATCAGTATTTTCAGTATTCATTGACTTGTAATTTACTATGTTTGGAAGGATGTTAAAAATATAAAATGTAAGAAGCAAATAATTTAGTTATAAAATAATAATACAGGACTAAGATTGAGGTTGTAAAAATGACTGCGTGATTATCTGATGATGTTGCGAATCAATAATAGGTTTTTGTTTCAAATCTGGGATAAAGCCATTAGAATTAAATAGGAGATGATGTGTTGGTGTCTCTAGAGAGTGCTGACGTCTGATTTGGACTCACTCTCTATGATTAATATGGAAGGTTTGCCTTCAACTGTGTGACCCATTTAACTATGTGGCGGCTCTCGATCCATCACAAAAACCATGGTATACATTATTCTTCACCAAAACCTAGCTCAATGACATAAGAGGATGAATAAAATCATAGAGTAAAAAAAGGTTAGTAGTTGAAGTTGTATTTGACCTCAACACCCTTTATGTTGAGCACTGCCTACATACTAATACTCTGAAGAGTGATCAAAATCTACGTATTTCTCTCATGCTATAGTGGTGTGTGTAAAAGACTAATACAAAGTGTTAAATGGTAATGCAATCCTAGTGTGTTAAGATACTTCAACAGTGCCCTATGAACTTGGAGGTGTATGCAGACTTAGCTCAAGACAACTAGAGCTATGTGTACTCTAAATTGGAAAAAATAGGTGTTATTATCTCAATGTGCAGTTAGATGTTTTAGTGTTTCTCAATCATGAACTTCTAGTAGATAATGACTTGAAAATATGGCTTTATAGTGAATATTTTAAAATTCCTTTAGATAGGGTTTGGAATTGTGCTGGATGACCCATTTAGTGAATTTGAATTTCAGAAAATGCATGTTATTTGATGAGAGGACGCAACTAGCAAAATTTTATAATAATGAGTGGAATAGTCTAAATAGGACGGTCTTGTTCGGAGGCAAAGAAAGTTAAAATAGAAATGTGGATCACTCTAAAAGTGAGCTTATGATGTTGAATAGGGATATTTAGAATCATAATTCACTTAAGATGTTATCTGTATAAGAAAGGGTGAAGTTGTTTTTTCTAGATAATTTTATGTGCTGAATATCAATATGGCTATGTAAAAACGATTTAAAAGGATGCATGCATTATTTTAATATTTTTTTCAATTTATTTGGTAAATTATTTAAAACTATGTATTTTACACCTTTTTAAGATTAATATCGCTATGTAAAAATGATTAAAAAATGTTATTTATTTATTAATTTTTCTTTTTTAAAATTTAATAGTATATATTATGTGCCTTACATTTTTTCTTCCTAAATCTATATTCAACTCATAGTTATTATTTAAATTATTTTTTAAACCATTTAAAATTTTGATGAAACATTTAATTGTTTTTCTATATTAATTGATTTTTTAATTTATTTAATAAATAATTCCAATATTTTCCTTTCCATTTATGTTGAAGCCAATAATTATTGGTTAAACTATTTTTGAAACCAATCGAAGCTTTTTGTTTTGTCACCTTCTCCCTTTTAAGGGATACCTCGCGATTTAACAATCCCTAGATAATATTTTATATTGAAAAAAATAATAATATAATAATTTAAAAAGTTATTGGAAATGAAATAAAGCAAATTATAAATAGATTTATCATTAAGTAGAAATAAAGTAAATTATAAATAAACTTGCGAGTTAAATTGAAAATAGTGGCAAGGCTTTTTGATCTAGAAAAAACTTAAAAAAAGTGGCGACGCAGAATTTTGTTATGTGTTGATTTTTGTAGTTCGAAAGGTGGAATGTGGAATTGTTTTAAAGCAACTCAAGATTAGATTTGCTTTAAAACAATTCGAGTTGGATTTTCAACAACAATAGTTTCTATTCTTTAAATAGAATGTTTCTGAGTTTGTAAGGATAAGATAAATCCTAGAGTGATTTTATGTGTAAAAAGGAAAAATCCAAAGAAAGCAAGAGAAGTTTCTTTTCCTTGCATGCTAAGTAAAGCAACGAGAAAAGTTTCTTTTCTTGCACGCTAAGTAAAGCAGCGAGAAAAGTTTCTTTTCTTGCACGCTAAGTAAAGCAGCTAGACTCTCCTATAAAAGTAAGATTGTTGTAGCAAACTCACACATTTTATTTTTTTGAAAGAAAAGTTCGCTGTTAGGCTAAATAGAAGATCCAACATTTGCAGGTTTTTCCCCGCATTGGGGTTTCTTGGGTATATCTGTGTTATTGTCTTTTTGTATTGGCTTATTGTTATTTTTGCTTCCGCTGTTATTAGTTGTTAATTAACCCATTTGTATTAATCGTTATAAATCAGATTTATGTCTGTAAATTTATTATGGAATTAATCTATTGCTGGGTTATAGAAATTAACATGGTATCACAGCTCTAGACTCTGAATACGAAGCCAAGATTTGTAACGCAGATTTCAAGAAAAAAATCAGTTCTTTCATCCTTAGTTCTTTTTGTGACTATGGTAACCAGATTTCGATATGAGGACAAGCTCGAGGGTGTGTCTAACTTCTTACAGTGGAAGGTTCAAATTACATCTGTTCTCTAAGAGAATAGGGTGTGGATCTATGCTAGCACAAAAGTGACTCCACCAACAAATGATCCTATTGCTTTAGATTCACATGAAGTTAAAGAGGCCAAAGCTCAGAGGATTATCCTGGATGGAGTAAGAGATCATTTAATTCCTCATTTATCGGGGAAAGACACCACCAAGGAGATGTGGGATTCGCTCACAAAACTTTATCAGAGCAACTATCAGAGTTGTAAGATGATGCTCAAGGACAAATTGCATAATACTAAGATGTCCAAAGGCGAGAGTGTGACCTCTTACTTGTCCAAGCTGACACAGGTCAGGGATGAGCTTGCTGCTGTTGGAGAGATGATTACAGAAGATGAGTTGGTGCGTATAGCCTTGAATGGTTTTTCAAAGCATTGGGAAGTGTTTGTCAAGTGTGTTGTTGGCAAAGATCAGCTACCTGATTGGGCGAGACTTTGGGATGATTTTGTTTAGGAGGAGATCCGTGAAGGTGCTCATCGAGGAGATCAGACAAAGAAGGGTCAAGATTAAGAAAATCTTGCTCTTGCAAGCAAGGGTAAGAAGAAGTCCAATAAATAGCAATCAGAAGGTTCTTCTTCCAAGAGTGGGAAGAAGAAAGATCTAAGCAAGATTAAATGTTTTTGCTGCCATCAGATTGGTCACTATGCTAGTCAATGTCCAAATAAGAAAAATAAGGACAAGCAAAAGAAGCAATTTGCTGTTACAGCAGAGGTGGACGAGTTTGCATCAAAATTTGAGAATGAGTTTTCACTCATTTCCTGTCTCTCAAGTTCAAGTGCCAACAGAGTATGGTATATTGACAGTGGGGCTTCTCGCGAGATGACGGGAGTCAAAGAATGCTTCACCAAGTTGGAGGAGAAGAAGCTAGATTTCTATATTGAGCTCGGAGATAATGCCAAGTACCATGCAACTGGTATTGGCACAGTCAAGTTTCAGAGGGAGTCTGGCAAACCTTTGTTGGTGGAGGATGTGTTGTATGTCCCTGGCATGACAAAGAATTTAATCTCAGTTTATGCCTTGGAAGACAAGGGTTACATCGTGACCTTTGAGAGGAGAAAAGTCTATATTTGTCCCAAAGATTCCAATATTGCAAAAGTGATTGGTGTCAGGGATGGCAGCTTGTTTCGGTTACAGTTTGAGCCAGCACATGCGTTGGTTAGTAGCTGTAAAGGGATAGGAGAATTGTGGCACAGGAGGATGGCTCACCCTCACCATGGAGCACTTAATATTCTTAAGGAAATAGTGACGGGGCTGCCTGAGATGAAGACAAAACGACATGAGGTGTGCAAGGGTTGTGCTCTTGGGAAATATGCTAAAACCAATTTTCCAAGCAACGACACTAGATCCAAAGGGATTTTGGATCTCGTACACTCAGATGTGTGTGGACCTATGTCAACAACATTCTTAAATAGATATGAGTATTATGTTACCTTCATTGAAGATTTCTCTAGGAAGACGTGGATATATTTCATGAAGAATAAAGATGAGGTCTTCAGTAGGTTCAAAGAGTTTAAGGCTCTCGTGGAGAACCAAACTAGGAAGAAGATCAAGATACTAAGGTCTGATAATGGAGGCGGGTATACCTCGAATGCCTTCAAAAAATTTTGTGCTCAGGAAGGTATCAAAAAAGAGTTGATAGTTCCGTACAACCCTCAACTGAATGGGGTTGCTGAACAAAAGAATAGAGCTATCATTGGAGCAGCCAAGGCCATGCTTCATGATCAGGTTCTGCATTGGTTCTTATGGGTAGAAGCTTGCAACACAGCTGTGTATTTCCAGAATAGGAGCCCTCCCAAAGTGTTGGGCAAATTGACTTCAGAAGAGGCATTCACTAGTAAGAAACCAGATTTGGGGCACATTTGCATCTTTGGATGTCTTGTGTATTGCCACATTCCTACAGATGAACAAATTGCAGATATCCTGACGAAGGCCTTGATGAAGAGCAAGTTTGAATTCTTTAGGGACAAGTTGGGTGTGGTGCAGAACACCTTACTCGCTAAGAGGGAGTGTTTATTTTTGTAGCTCGAAAGGTGGAATGTGGAATTGTTTTAAAGCAACTCAAGATTAGATATGCTTTAAAACAATTCGAGTTGGATTTTCAGCAACAGTAGTTTCTATTCTTTAAATAAAATGTTTATGAGTTTGTAAGGATAAGATAAATCCTAGAGTGATTTTATGTGTAAAAAGGAAAAAGCCAAAGAAAGCAAGAGAAGTTTCTTTTCCTTGCACGCTAAATAAAGTAGCAAGAAAAGTTTCTTTTCTTGCACACTAAGTAAAGCAGCAAGAAAAGTTTCTTTTCTTGCACGCTAAGTAAAGCATCAAGAAAAGTTTCTTTTCTTGCACGCTAAGTAAAGCAACTAGGCTCTCTTATAAAAGTAAGATTGCTGTAGCAAACTCATACATTGTATTTTTTCAAAACAAAAGTTGGCTGTTACGCTGAATAGAAGATCCAACATTTGCAGGTTTTTCCCTGCATTGGGGTTCCCTGGTTATATCTGTGTTATTGTCTTTTTGTATTGGCTTATTGTTATTTTTGCTTCCTCTGTTATTAGTTGTTAATTAACCCAGTTGTATTAATTGTTGTAAATCAGATTTATGTCTGTGAATTTATTGTGGAATTAATCTGTTGCTGGGTTATAAAAATTAACATTAAGGGGGAGTGAATTTGTTGCAGGAATGGAGAATTTGGTGCAAAGGCAAAGGCGATGGCAAGAGGATGATGCTCTTGCAGTGTTAAGTGGTATGAAGGCAACGTTAAACCAAAAATTTTCAGATTTACCGAAAGAGACAAAGGATAAGATTGAAGCAGCTGTGAGAAAATTGAAGCCGCTTTGCCCAAACTGTCTGTCAAAGGATTGTAAATACAGGTATCTGAACAATAAAGGTCGCTCCAAATCCATACAGCCCAGATTCTTATGTCGTACATGCCATGCCCAATTCACTCTCGGAGGAAAAAGGTACCACTCTACACTCTACTGCTCTCCATACACTAGTTATTCTCTTAACAGTGAAATGCCTCTGCCAAACACTATCATTTGCTCTCAAGATTTCACTCAACTTCCCAAAGAATTGGGTGTGCATACAATGGCGAATAATAATGATGATGCAGACGCAGATGTAAATAATTTATTTATTCCCTGTGTTATTCTAGACAATTCAGCGTGGGCTAATCCAATCACAAATACAAACAGCGAGCAATATCTAAGTCTGCCTCTGGAAAATGTTTTTGGAAATAATTTGGATGGCTTCGGAATGGTTGAGCAAAGAGAGTGGAATAATCCTCCGCAATGTACTCACAACTCTCCATTGACGAACTGGTCGAGTTGCATATATCCGATGCAAGCAATGCCAATCGCATCAGCAGGAGGAGGAGAAAGCATAGGTTATTTAATGGACAACAGTCTCAACGAAGCACTAGGACTACCCCAATTTTTGTTAGGGAATCCTCTATTTTAGACCCTCAATTAAGCAACGATGAGGTATTTTGTAGTTATTTAATTATGGAACATCAAATGACTCCACCCAGGAATTCTGGTGTTGATGGATTGGTATAAATCAGACATTATGATTATGAATATGTTTTTGTTCTTTCAAATCCAACTTCCATTCATATTGACTTAAAATTTAATCCATTTCACCCTGCAATCTATAACATATAAACTGTGGAAATACTCTCTTATTAATAAGTAAAAGAGTGTTTTGTCTTGCCTTGTTTTTGTTTTTATTTTTCTTCCTCTGCTGCTGCTTATCAATTGCAGGCCACAATTCTGAGTGAAAGGAAGAATTATTATACATGAATATTTTTTTATAAAAATTTTAAGAAGCTTCAAGATATTATAAAAAATAAAAATACATAAAAATTATGATAATAAGATAGTCTTTTAGTATTCAGTGTTTATATTAAAATATTACCTTTTTGCAGAACCTTTCCTACAATTCTAATAGTTTAGATGTTTAAAGATTTTTTTTTAATAAATACAATTTAATTATTTTATAATTAAATTAAAATAGTTTTATTTATTATAATTTTTAAATATATTATATTTTCATTATAATTTTTTTTTTAACAAAGATTTTGTAAATTTTCATAATATATAATTTTTTAAAGCAATTGTTATTCTCATAATAAGAAGTGAAAGAAGGGTGTCAATTCCTGTTCTCATAATAATCAAGTTATTAATATTGTATTTGGTTGTAATCTATTTATATCTACGATTTCTATTTATTATTCCTCCTTAAGATTTTATAATTTGGTGAACACGAGCTATCATATACACCTTTATGTTTATATCTTATCTATATTTTGTTATATTTCAATTTATTTCATATTTATAAGATTAATTACATTTCATACGTTTAGATTTAAAATATCTAGCTTTTAATTATCTTATTTTTTTTAATTCAAAGTCTTAAGTTATTTCTATAATTGAGCATTTTTCAAACTTAATGTATTTGCATTTGTGTTATAACTTTATTCTATAATAAATTTAAAAAACTTCGTTTGACAATTATGATTTTGATCCTCTCCTAACACATAATTTCCTCAACTGTATCAGTTCATAGTGCAAAACCCTAAACATTTAATCAAGTATTTTATAATAACAAAGGTTGCATATTCACATAAATAAATGGACAATTATAAATGTACAATATAATAATAATGTTCAATAAATAAATAGAATATTGAATAATATAATAAAATAAATGAAAATGGTATAAGTACCTATATATATATGTATTGTCGAGGGAAAAGGCATTTTCGGTAAACATTTTCAATTGTATGGTTTATTTGTTTGTAACCTCTAAAAATAATGTATTCTTCATACTGGCTGGCTGATAGCAACATGGAGACCTACATATATCCATGGGACATACAATGTTGACCAATAATGTACGAATGATCTACCTGTGTTGTCGATACATAACTATCTTAAAAAGTGAATGCATAAAAAGCATTTCATGTGGCCAAGAATCACCTATAAAACCAAAAAATAAATTACTTGAATTTTATATATGAACATAGTGGCATATGCATTTCTAAAATAAAGTAGATGAGATGAGCTTTGTAGGTCCCACAATGCTAAGTTACATAAACAATATTACTTGAGGTATTTTATGACAAAGGTTTTGGAGGTTATTCAACCATACTTGTTGGTGATTTGGCCAAAGTACCTTCCATTGATAACATATCAATATATAGGGAATTCATATGGTAATATATTATGGTAAAATTTTAACACCATTATAGTATTGAACACAAACTTTTGTTAATAAATTTTTGACTTATCGCAAGTCATCTTCAAGAATGATGCAATGTAAAGAATATTGAGCCAATAAAATAAGATTGGAATCTTCTCATGTCTAGAGAAAAATCCTTCATGTCTTTTGAAGAACAATACACATTCAAAATCTTTACTCACTTGTATCCAACTAATAATTTAATAAGTATATTCTAAAATTGTTAAATAATCCAATTTCATTTAGTTAAAGCAGAACAAAGTTGATAACAAAATTCATTTGATATGAATGATACTCAATTATAAATCACATTACTCTTTTAAAAAGGAGAACAAATCATGCTAACTGCCATCTTATTGGTAAAAGTTAGTCAATGGGGCTTTTGGGTGCAATTAGTTTCTATAGTCTACAACACAAGCACTAAACCCCTAGATTTGTCCGTATATATAGATGTTAAATTCAAAAAATACTCAGACTTTATATGGGTATCAAAAATACCACACACTTATCAATTCTCCAACCATAAAGTAGAGTCATCATCAAATGCCCTTAAATATGGTATGGGCCCTAGTAATATATAAATTATAAAGAATAAAATTATAGAAAGCAACAATAAATACATATTAGAAAGTAATCAAAAGACAACACTCCGTTTAAGAAGCATTTCATTTTATGATATATAATAAGAAATACTAAAAATATATATATCATCAATATTTTTTTATTATGCATGTCTATAATAAATTAACAACTAATAGATATTATTACATACCAATAAATCTTAATCATATCAAAATTCGATTCATTAACTATTTTAAATTGCTTCCCCTTAATTTTACACTTTATACATCTATCTTAACTTCTTCATTATCTATATTTTTTCATATTCTAAAAACCAAGCACTAACTATATATCTGTTAATAGATGAATCAATTGAAATACGATGTAAAAGTAACGATCCAAATAATTTCTATACTCTAGAAACCAAGCACTGAACCCCTTGAATTGCTTCTATATAGAATTCTTAACTTCAAAAGATATTTAGACCCTCTCTGGGAACTTGTTGTCAAATGGCCTAAATATGTCATGGGCCCCAAAAATACATAAATCTCAAGGAATAAAATTGTAGAGAGCAGCAATAAGGGCATATCAAAAAGCAAGCGAAAGACATGCTCCATTTAACAAGCTTTTTACTTGATATACGGTAACAATTGTTAAAATATTTTTACCTTCAATATTTTTTTATTTTGCGTGTCTTTAATAAATGAACTACTATGTATTGTTACATTTCATTAAATCTTAATCATATCAAAATTATATTTGTTAACCATTTTAAATTACTTTTCTTTAGTCTTACAATTTAAATATCTATTTTAATTTTTTTCTTAATCATATTAAATTGATTAATTAGTGTATCATTTGATATACATAAATGAAATGAAATTAACATTTATTTATATTATGTATGTAAATAAAAATATAAAACCTTTAAAATTGATTATATAACTTATCTTTTAAAATAAAAGTGATAAATTTCAAAATACTATCACTCAAATTACGACTAAGCAAGTTATATACATCCGTTAATATCTAAATCAATTAAATTATGACGTAAAAACAACAATCCATTTCATAAAGAATACATCAAACAAGAAACTATTAAATATCTTAAACCAACTATAATTAAACTTGAGAAGAATGCTCAATATTACATATATATATATATATATATATATATATATATATATATATATATATATATATATATATATATATATATATATATAATTTTAATTTTATAATCAATAAATATTTGACAATATATGTTTCAAAATATATCAAAATAAAATATAGTTCTTTTATATTGATATATTTTGAAACATATATTGTCAAATATTCATTGATTATAAAATTAAACTTGGTCTGGATTTAAAGCATCCTTTGTCAAATATTCCTTGACTACCTTAGTCGTTAAGCAATTTATGTGATAATTATGTCAATGTATTTTGGAAAATGTAAACTCAATGAATCAAATTTTGGATTTGTTGTGGAAATTGTGAGACTTTTTTGAGACCTTCAATGTCACTTCATTTCATTCAATGTCACTTATTACTTCTGAGAAGCTTCCTCACAACATTTTTTTTCTACTTATATTCCAAAAAGAGAAAAAAAAAGAAAATACTTCAATAAAAAAAGAGGAGAAAAAGAAAGCATTTGAGGCATACCCCATATTCAAAGATTATTGAAATAAAAAGGTCATCCCCACAATGATGTTTTTTTGATGAAATATATCCATATTATAACTAAACCAAAATATACAAATAATTCATGAAAAAATAAGGTGGTATGAGAGCACACCACGATACACTGGGCAGAGCCTAAGAGCAAAATCAAAGTATCATATTCTAGGCAAAGCCTAGAAACAAGTCACTAAGTCATAAAGTAAAAAAAGAGATAAATTTGATGCAGCAAGAGCAAGGCTAAAAAGTAGAGGATCCATATCATCGAGACCCCAACCCAAGCTTGGGAAATAATTACCATTTTAAATAGGCTCCCAGCTAGTAACTTGGGTAGTTTTCGTGTCATCATCTGCTTGTATTTGAGTGGGTGAGATAGCCAAAGAGAGCCTAGGGAACTTATCCATCATGTTTTCAGAGCCTCCAGGGGGAACTTGATAAGCATCTAGGCATGGAGGAGGAGGAGGAACACCCTAGCCATCCTACCCAGTAGGGGAAGGAGGCAGTGGCTACCACCATCGCTACTACCCAAGAGGGGAAACATGATGGTACAGAGTGCCATTGTGAGAAAGGCACCTAGAATGATTATGCGATGCCCACCACAAGGTGGTTGAGACACTCTATCATCCAATCTGGAATCCCTGAATGGAGAAGGTAGAATCTGAGCCATAATACAAGGAGCATCTCCCTAATGGGAGAGGAGATCCTGAAGATACCCAAGCTCCATATCCACTTTATTGGATTGAACTTGAATATGCAAAGAATACTAGAGATGATAGAAGTTTTGTGCAATGCATAAACATTACAATCGGTAGAAACATGAATAAATATAGAATTATTTCTTTCTTTCAAAATCTAGAAAAGAATCTCCACTCTGAAAGTATGTCAGACTTGCGTGTATTTGAATGGCATTGCAGGTTTGTCTCCAAGGAGGATATGCTGCCAAAGGAAGAATTTGAGCTAGAAAGGCCTGAAAAGATCATGGATCCAAGTCTAGACCCTTTGAGCTTTGGAACAGTACCAAAGGAGATGAAAAATCAACTCAAGGTAGCCACAAAAGGGGAAAGTAGGCAAGTGGAATCCAAAATGAATAAGTCTTGTATCAATAAGTAAGCTTTGGTGCAGTATACACTAAGCAAAGTGAGCAAACTTGGACTCCACACAAGCCCCCCCAAACAGTGTTGAAAATAAATCTCTATATTTTAACAAACGAGTGTAAATACCAACCGGTGTTAATCTTATCAACCATGGGAAAAGGGGGGGCGAGCCATGCATATCCAAGTTGAGGAGTATAGTTATGAAAAGGGGTCTCAACATACCATTTCTAGTCCTTCCACCATGGCCAAGATTTTATAGAGCATATAAGTTGGGATGGTATTAATAATCACTTGGTAGGATTCTTGATCCGTATTGGCTAACCAAAATTTTGCTTTTACCTCCCAAGATAGCCAAGAGTGAAAATACATGTAGAAGACATCTTGGATGGAATGAATTCTTCTACAAAAGAGCTTGAGGGTGTTGATCCAAGGGACTTCTGCCAGGGGCACTTCATTGTGAGAAAAATGGGAGACCACCAAAGAGAGTGGAAATTAGTAGTGAGCCCGTTACAAAAATTGAAACCATTCTACATCAACTATGGTTTAATCTTTTCCCAAGCCTTCTAGAAGCTTTTGGTGATAAAGGACCTAGTGATATTGACAGGAGACTGGATGATGAGTAATTATTTTATGCTTTCTTGCCCTTGGGCAAAATCCTAAGGAGATACATTGTTTGAATAACACCTTCCAAGCTGCTAGGTCCTCAATGGCCTGCATAATACATTTGGCACATAATGTAGTTCCTTAACGACCTATGTTGATGAGTCCTATCCCTCTAGTTTCATACATGAGGTAGCAATATTCCTAGGCCACCCTGTGGAATCCTTTACCTTATGGGGAATTTTCCCAAAGGAAATCTTTGAGTAATTTCTCCAACTTCTAGTAAGATTTTTTAGAAGGTACCCAGTATGACAAGTAATACACATGGGTGAACACAAGAATTTTTGAGCAAAATTAAAATTTTCCTGCCAATGAAAGAGACTTGGTCATCTAGTAATCTAGCTTCTTAGCAACTCTATCAACAACATATTTCCACAATAAGGGTGGAGAAGAATCAAAAGTAAAGGGGATGCCAAGGAATTTAAATATTTCATCATGTTGGATCCACTTCCAACTGGATTTAGCATCCCACACTAGTGGAAGGAGATAAGATTATCTGTAGCAATGAGTTTTTTTTCCATTGGATCTTAGAGCTAGAGGCCAGGTAGAAGGTGTGAAGACATTGTAAGGCATTTTCCACATTGGCTTCATCTTCAATGAAGGTAAGGAAGGAGTCATTTGCAAAGTGGCCATTAAGCAATTTCATATCTTTGTGAAGATTAACTGTATCAGGAGGGAAGTAAATTCCCTTAACAAGGCCACTAGCTTGGGCATTGTTAAGAAGATATCCAAAACCCTTAGCTACAAAAATACACAAGGTGGGAGCTAGAGGGAACCCTTGGTAAATGGAACAGAATAAGACAAATTACTTAGAGGTAACTTCATTAATAGAGAGAATAGTCGAGGCATCAAAGAAAAGCATCTGCATGGTTTGCATGAAGATGGGCTTGAAACCCAAAGCTCAAAGCATGGATAAGATAAAAATACATTCGATATGATCATAAACTTTTTCAAAGTCAATTTTGATGAACATAGCTTATTTCTTAGACTATCTAGCCCAATCCATCCCTTACCAGATGGCAATTATGTTATCCAAGATGTAATAGATTCTGATGAATCCCATTTTTTCTAGATGCACAATGAGAGGCAACATATTGTGCAATCAAATTGCCAGAGCCTTGGCAATAATTTAATAGGAAACATTTAGGGGGGTGATGGGTCTCTAGTTGAAAATCAACTCAAAATCTCCTTGCTTATGTATGAATTTAATATTTATTTTATTTGTATTTTTACCTAGTGAATGTGTGCGAAATGCTTCTTAATAAACCTTATGCAAATCACTGCCCACAAGATCCTAAAGAGTTTTTTAGAATTTGTAGGGGAAGCCATCAATGCCAAGGGCTTTGTCATTAGCCATGTGAGATACTGTTTCATGAAAATCACTAGTGAGGGGCCTATTGCAAATCCCCTGTTGGATGAGAGTGATTTTTCATGGCACCACTGAAATGCATTGTTAAATGGTAGTTTCATGCTTAACTGAAGATGCTTGAGCTTTGAACACTTGCTGATAATGGTGGATAAAAGCTTGCAAAATCTATGGAGTCTCTTTGATTTTATTACCAGCCTCAGTAATGACTTGAATTTGTTGCTTAGAGTTTTTGGCTCGAAGCAATTGAAAGAACTCCTTAGAAGCTTTGTCCCTTATTTTAATCTTGAATTTGACTTGGGCTCCCTAGGCATTGTACTTGTCTGCAATCTGAATGTGGTACCTCAAGAATACAACTCTCACCTGCAAGATCTCATTAAAGGGATGTTTTTTGAAATATAGAGCCACATGGCTCAAATTTGAGGTAGTAATAGAGTATGAATGTCTCCAATTTTTGGTAAGTTAGAAGCCATAGATCCATAGAAAGTGGGAGGTCCTTATGATGACAACATCCCACTAGATAATCTAACTAGATTGTTAGGAAGGACATGGATCTTAATTACAAACTATCCTAATGTGTGCCACTGTGGGCCCATGCTTGAGCAAGGAGGTGTTGAGGAAGAATTATGTTTTATGGACTTTACATTTCATAAACTACCATGCCACTTGAAACTGATTAGGGGTTGATCAAAAAGCCCAAAATCTTGAAGTGCCTACACTAGAGGAAACAATCCATTATCAAAAGAGAAGTATATTTAGGTAGACATCATTGCCCTATCTAGATGTTTCAGAATTTGAGTGAGGACTTTCATGATATTACTCCAAGTGTATCAAACTCCATCTATAGGCTGACATGTTAAATTAGGGTCATAAAGGCCCCATTTAGTGCACATGTAAAAACACACCTCTTTTTTGCCAACTACTCACCTCATAAGCAAGTGGCCCATTTTGTCCTCAAGAGATGCCACTATATTAAAGTCACCACATAATACCCAATGGGAATTGGGGAGATCATCTACTATCCATCACCATAAATAGGAACACTCCAAAGCATCAGTCGAGGCATAAATATTAATAAAGCTAAATGAGTGGCTTTCAATGTTAAAAAGTGATCAAACTAATTGATTGGTGTGGCCCACACCAGATTGCACTAAGTGTGGCCACCACCTTGGATAATGAATTTGATCACCCTCCACATCTTGTGGAATGGTTTTTATGAATAATGATACTATCATGCTAGATGGAATTACTGACAATCATCAATAAAAAATCCACCACCTTTACTTCCTGCAGCTAGAGAATGTCCATCTTGAGAAACTTTCTTCTAAAATCATGCACAACAAACTTATGTTTTGGGTTTGTGAGACCCCAAACATTCCATAAAAATTAATTCATGGATGACGAGTGTTAAGAGACATGTCCTCCAAGTCCATCCCTTATAGGGCATCATACAGATTCTAAAAAAAGTGCCCAATATTGCCACGAAAGAACTCATATTATTTCTTCAAGTCAGGGTTAGCCATAAACTCTCCTTCCTCCACCTCATCAATCCTCCAAGGAGGGATGCGAGAGAATTTGAGTGTATCTTTTTGAGTAAAAAGTGAAAGAGTGGTTGGCTATGAGTCTAAACAATTGGGCATAGAGGCCTCAACATCTTGGGATAAAACGTTAGTAACTAGAGGAATGTTGAACACCCTAGGCTTTTCTACCAATTTCAGGGTTGTAGTCAGTGAGGGATCTTTTGTAATAGGATCTTGCTCTTTCAAACCATTTATCAAAGATGACTTACCTCCTTTGGGAGTAGCATTTGAATTTGTGGCTCTGGTGTAAGTGTTATTTTTCCCAATTGTAGTCCAACCATCCTTAGTTAGTGTCTTACTAGCTTTAGGAGAGGGCTTGGGAGGAGAGGTTGAGCAGTTGGACGCATTATTATGAGCCAACTGAAGGGGACAATCCTGTATCTTATGGTCTGTGGCTTGGAAAAGGAAGAAATTATAAGGAAATTGATATACAAGACTCGTTAAGAGTGCCTTATATCCCTGACCTAGATTTTCATAAACTTCTTGAGGTCTCAGGAGAGGTTTACTTCTATGTAGACCCTTTTTTATGGTCTGTCAGAATAGAACCAGTTTTATTCATGACAAACCACACAGCTTATGGAGGATGCTATCTTGTGAATAAAGTGATACCATTGGAGTGGGAGGGATAGAAATTCAACCCAACTATGAATTTAAGAGCGGAGTGCTCTGAGACCATAAAGTATCATATATAGGGGGAGAGAACCATAAGTGATTTCCTAGCATAACAAGTGGCAGACTTATGGAGGGTTCCTCTAGCAGGGAATGAGTAGAAAATTGGAAGAGAAAGAAAACCCTAGTCATGTTGTAGATGCTCTCTAGCTTAATGTCATGAGATGCCTAGTGAGTTTGAACTCAAGATCGAGCATACTTTCAAAGAGGATTCCCTCATCAAAATATCTTATTAAATAAAATTGCTTTAACTATTGACATGCAAAATTAAAGTCAGGAATATGTAATATAACATCATGTTTTGAAGCTTACCTTGTGGTATGCCTTAGAGACAAAAATCATGTTTTGAAGCTTACATCAAAGGACATGATTTGTTTTTATATTTTTTCTTTGTTACATATTTTTTAATTGTTCGATTTGTTGTAGTTGCTTTTACACTCCCTATTCCCTAATTGACATTGTAATTTTCCAATCATGTAAACCAATTTTAACCTTTCATGGACATTAATATCATCATCTTATATTATTTTAGCATTTTCTCTATAAAAATTACAACATCTATGTCAGGATTTCCACTTGCTTTCAACTTAACCCCAATTTTATTACTTTATTTATTTATTTAGGATTGATTATTTTTCTTATATATTAATATAACATTATGTTACAAAGCTATTTGTAATAAAATTGAGTGGAAGGATCATATTATAACTTTAATTTGGTCAAACTTTAAACATTTATTTTATATTCCTCCTCTTTTAAAGTTCTATTTTGATTTTAAAAATAATTAAGTATGATTGTGTCAATAAGCATAACCTAAAAATTTGACATATATTTGCATGTTTATATGGCAATCTTGACATGTAAATTGCTATCCATTTGGCCATGATATTGTTGGGAATTAGTCCTAACATTTAGGTGTGAAAATAAAATAATACTTTGAATAAATGTGAGTGATTTATATAAATCACGTAGAGTTAGGATAGGATAGGGATTCGGGACAATTAGTTTTGGGATTAGTTTTATCTCTTATTTTTTAGGGGATTGTTGTCATATATATGTAATACATTACATCGAATAATTTATGTTATTGAGATTGACCGACCAAATATATTGTGCTCTACACATTGACCATTAATGGGGTAATTTTCCTTCTTACTTGATATCCATTTAGAAAAAATCATTATATTTTGGGCATATAGTGGAGTTTGGAGCCCCTTTTATTCCTAAAAAGATTTTTCAACCCTAACATAGTGGTACAATTAGATTGAGGCCATATGTCACGAGACAACAAGAAATTCATGGAGAAGGTAATGGAGTTTTTAATCAATGTGTTATGAGATAAATCCAAGATAAATATGTGCTAATATAAATATTATAAATTATTATGTTTGACAAAATAATTATATCAAGAGGCATAACTACAATGATATTGAAGAGGGGTTGGAAGAGTGTATGTAATAGTGTGAGATGTCAATAAAAATGGTAAACCTTAAATTTGACATCCATTTGACAGCCAAAGGGTAATTTTTCTTCTTGAATAGAGAAGGCGATTGAAAATGCACAATATCTTGGTCAAACTTCAGACTTTGGACCCTATTTTTTTCAAAAAAAAAATTCAAGCCCAACACACTAGCGTAGCTAAACTGAGGCCATATGTCACCAGTCAAGGTTGAATTTATAGAGAAGGTGATAGAGTTGTTAATCAATGTGGATCCCTTCAATGGGTGAAACTATGTGACAAACTCTAAATAAATGCCTCAAGGTTGATACATTGATATTTTTTATATATGTTTAAAATATCTATAGGTTAGTTGAAAACATTTTTAGGCAACTAGAAAATGGACTTATTACATTTAGTTAGTGTTATTTTATACATTTTTAGCATAATTTTCAATGTAATATTATTTGTACAAATTCAACATTATTTAATAATGTTATTGACTTATGTGGCTCTAAACCTTCTTTTGCTTATTTTTATGCTAGCCTCTATAACCTTTTTTATGTTTTTCATGTACTCTGATTGCACTATTCATATGGTCCTAACACTTATCGAGGTTATCTATGTGGTTTTAACACTTTCCAGGATAGTTCATACAATTATCCCCTTTTTATTTTTTCCTCCCTTTTTGTTAGATTGGCCTATTTGCCCCTTTTCACCTTTCTCAATTTTAGCCATCATGTCATCTATAAATAAACAAGTGATTTGGTTCATTCGATCACCAAGAAATTATCAAGCACTTATCATTTCGTAGTTAGCATTCTATTGTGGAACACTTGTTGAAGTTATTTTTTTATGAAATTTCTATTTATCGACATCTTTATTATTTGTGTGGTCTAACTAATAGAGGGATAGTTAGTTTACGCTAGCCACCCAAGCTCTAATATAGTCTCTCAAATAAATTCTTATTTATTTTTATATTGTATATTTTATAATTTTGAAATAATGGGTGCCAAAGTAGTAAAAGGTGAAAGAGTATAAGCGAATAGAGTTGTGAGTACAATTTTAGGTGGAAACCATTCATTAACAGTGTTTTTATGGTCTTCATAGGTGACTAAGAACATTTTTATAATTATGCCAATAGTTTCTAATCAATATATTTCCAAGTCTGAATTAAAATGATAAATTTGACAACACCATCAAAATAAAATAATAGCATTCCATTGATCAATTAAACTATGCATTTATTATTGTGTGTTTACATGTTTATGATATAAATAAATTAAATATATTTACATACTATAATAACATATAAAAATGGAAAATAAAAAATTCTAAGTACCAAATCAACCTCCGTCTTACTTTGAAGCATCCATTGGCAAATGTTGCCCGAATAGTTAAGTATATGAGCAATTTATGTCACAAGTTTGCAATTTGGAAATAGACTTTATGTATTTGTTGTGGAAATTGGGAAGCTTCATATTGTTATAACCAGGGACTAAATTTGATGGTGTTATGATTGTATTTATTTTTTTAGTTGTAAAAGATAATCATTTTTTATTTAGACTATATCAAATGCAAGGTGAAACTTTAGATAAAATGTCATTTTTAAAAAAATATTATAATAAATATATAAATTATATGTAGTGTTTCTTTCTTCTACTATAAAGTGTATTGATGGACAATGTTAAATAAATAATCCTCACAAAAAAATTCATGACAAGCATGGTCAATCATTAAATTTGGTCCCTGGTTAGTAGATTTATTTAAACTATCATTAATGGAACTTCGTGGCAACATTTTATGCTTAAATTTTTTAATGGGAAAAGAACATCAACTCATAACTTGCAAAAAGAGCCAAAAATATCATTTAAAGACAAGGTCTTGTAAACAATTATATTGGAATGATTTAGAAAGATTATTATTAATAAAAATAATAATTACAAAAGGTTACATAGTAAGGCAGTCAGTTGGTATTCATAGCTCAAACTCTCTACTAGAGGAACACACTAACTCAAAACAAACAAGACAAAAACAAAAAGTACATGTGAAGCCAGACAAACCAGAGCAACCAAATAAAAAATAAAAATAACTAGAAAGAAGCTTCAATACACTTTTAAATAACATGGGGTAGGCTTATTTTGAGTGAGATTTTCCACCCTTGGAATTAGAGAACCAAATAATGATGTAAACATCCTCTTTTCCTTATCTTGATGCTCATTTCTTGGATTAGACTGAAAAGGCATAGTTACAACTCCAAGATATTCATTGTCTTTTTTGGTGTCTATCTGCAATTCTGATGAAGCCATTACCTCTTTGCCATTAGCTAAAATCATAAAAGATTTAGAAGTTAACCCATATTTTCCTTGTCTAAACAATTATTTTATTTTCAAATACTTTTAGATTTAATTTTCATTACACATGCAATTAATGTATGTTATTCCCCATATCTTGATATTGCTAAAAATATATACTATAAATATGTATTATTATCATAGTTATTGGCATAGTGTGGTCATTGATGTCAATATGATATCATTAATGTCAATGTGTGTTGTGATTGATGTCTATATGCATTTGGTGAAGATGCATGGTGAGTGGTATTTGAGGTATGCATCACTGAAGGTTGGTGTTTAGGTAAGCAAGGATATTTGAGGTATCAACATGAAGTTGTCAAAGGTGATCAATGGTCAAGGTTATTGCTGAATGTTATCTTTGTTATTTTAAGGCTTGTGTTAAGTTTGATGTTACTCTAGTGAAATATGATCAAGGTTGATGTTTCTCTAGTGAAGGATGATCAAGGTCATTTTTTAAGTTCTTAGCAAAGAAGAGTGTTGTGATGAGGTTTGTATGAGTTCATTAAAGAGAGAATTTGAAGGAAACATAACGTCTCTTCTATTGGTTGATATAAAATTTATTTAAGTGGTGTGATAATACTGTTTAATGAGTGTTCTTGTTTGATAACATTGAGGTAAGCATGCTTGAGTACTAGTTCTTGAGTATAAGGTGTCTTGAGAAGCCTAGTCTAAAACTTGTGAGAAGGTATGAGTATGAAAACTTGGTGAAATGAGTGCACACAAGAATTAGTGGATTAATAAGGTTGTTTGATCATGTATGTGAAGCATTGGATCACTCATAAGAGTCTCAGGGTGAGCCTACAAGGGTAGGGCCTACAGATCTAATTGGTTACTAAACCATTTCTAGACCCTGCTGGCCTAATGAGGCATCATGATGTATTGTTAAGGCCTATGAAGGATTTAAATCAATTTTTAAGCATGAGAGAGGTTTCTTGAGAATTTTTTTGAGGTATAGAGTACATTAATTATGGAATTAAGGTGTGTTTTTAGGTCTAATGTAGCATGAAGAGACTTTGTGTGAAGGCATTGAGATGAGTGGTCTCAAGCATGTGAGAAGATGTATGGTAGTGGTTAAGAATGGTAAGAGGTTGTATGGAATGTATATGAGTTTTTGAGTGCTTGGATAGTGGTTAGAAGGTCAGACTCAAGGACTAATGTGGTTTGCAGGTTAAGGTCTAGAAATTAAAAAGAGAGATGGTGGAAAAATGAGGTATGGGATTCAGATTTCAAGATAAGAATGATCATGTGAGCATTTTAAATGGTATGATATATTTTCCTAGGTATTATGACCAAGTTTGAGGTCAAATTTTGAAGTTTTAGGCTTGAAAAAGTGTTGTAAAGTCTCTCGAGTGCACGGAATGAAGACATGCAAACCCGAAAAGGAATTTTAGGTGTTCATTGGCATGTGTAACCTATATATGGGAACCTAAGATATTCATGGTATATTTGGAAGGGTCTTAGCTCAAATTTATAGGAATTATTTTTTGTAATGAGGGTCTAATCTTTATGAATGATCATTAAGAGTGGAAACATGTTTAAACCCTTCTATAACCCTAATAATGACCTGATATGAAATAATTTTTTTAAGGTTATTAGAATGGATTGGTATGGATATTTTAGTGATTTTAGGTTGTATTAAAATATCATATGTATCTCCAGGTGTGATTGAGTCTCTAGGTGAGTGAGTGAATCCTATAGGAAAGGCCTTGTTTCTTATAGATTTATTGTAGTATTCAGAGTTGACCAAGTCAAAGTATTAAAATTATTATATGGATAAAGTTGATACTTTCATTTGATGTACATGGTGGTTTTTGGATAGATTATATCCCTCAAGTGTGCTAAATTAGTCATCTAAATTGACTAGTCACTAAAAGGCCTAATGGTGGAAATAGTGAAAGACCTAGGCAACATTGAGAATATGTTTAGGAATGTGTTATCATAGAATATGAATTAATAAAATTAAATGGAGAGATTTTTTTATTAATTTAAAAAAAAAAAAAATTGGTAGAAGTTTTTGAGGTCAGTATTTATAATTAAAAACTTGCTCACAAGTTGATCTGTCTGGGGTGGATGAGACAATGAGATGTAAGGTCATGAGATTGGTATACAAGACTAATATTTACTATTTTAACATCTTATATTTATATATAATAATTATATTATGGTATCATAATATCATATACATAAATTATAATTATTTGAAAGTGGTCATATAGGTGTTGAGGTCATTGTCACCATGACTGTGCTTTAAGGGAAACTAGTAGATCTAGGTAAACAAGTTACAGTGATATGTTGGAGGATCTTTGCCCTGAGTTGATTTATTTAATGTACATGGTTTTTATATTTATGAATTTTATGTAAATACATATTTTTAATATGTTTTTATAAATATTTAAAGTGGTTGAAATGTTGAATCCAAAATGGCTTGTCTGGATGAGTGAGGTCTGTGAGAGAGAAGGTCAATAAATTGGTCTATAAGAACAATATTTTCCATTAGAGATTATGATATTTTTATTTTAGGTTTTTATAAGGGTGTTTTAAGATAATTTTAATGCAATTTAATTCCTTTATTGTGTCATTTAATGTGTCATAAGTTCAAGTTTCCATGACTATGTTTTGAGGCTAGTTGGTAGTTCAAAGTGAGCATTTTGTAGAGAAGAGTTTGAGCCTGTATACCGTGAGTTAAAGCATATAATGAAATTCGTGATGAACCTAAGGTCATGAATTTTTTTTTAATGTGATTTATTGATGTGGTTATTTGTAAAATTTTTGTTTATGCTTCAGTTGTTCAAGACAGACTTTATGTGTGTATGAAAGCTTATTGTGAACATTGTTTTAAGAAGGGGTTTAAGTGGCGGTCGAACCTAAAAGGTATTATGGAATTAAAGTGAAGTTTTATAAGGTATATTATATTTTTTTGTGAAAGGATATATTTTTTCATTTAAGTTTTTTTTTTAAAGGGGTTATGAGGTAACATGTTGCCAAAGTAGGCCTAATTGAATTAGGTCTCCTTAAGGCTTAAAAGAAGATTTGATCTATTAAGTTCTGGCTGATCTAATGTATTGTTTTATTCATATTTGAAACATATTCTAAGACCTATTTTAAGGTTAATACAATTGGAAAAGTTTTTTTGGCCAACCAAGGTGTATGAGAGCAAGTGACTTGTATAAGAGCAAGTATAATTAGGCCTAATTATGAGAGCTAGACAAGGGAGTGCAAGCAAATAAAAGAGCACATTAAGGAGTAGAAGGATGTCATGTATACCATAATAGGTGTGTATAGATAAATTCATGAATATCTAAAAGGAGGTATGAGTATGGAGATCAAGGTCATATGACTTGATCAGTCTTGAAGAGACCTAGTAGAGCGAAGAAGCCTAGAGGTAGTTTTGAGAGGGATAGAAGTGTGTAAAGAGATGAAGAAGGTGATCATCAACTATTTTAGGATCCACAAGGTGTTATAAAGGTGATCAAGTTTTTTAGGTGGTTTATTTGGTACTGAGTCATTTAGGGGTTGGTGCCTCCTTGTAAGTGGGTGCTTGCTAAAGCCTAGTTGGGTTGGTGCTTAGCTAATTGGGGTTGGTGCTCCATGTGAAGTTGTTGCTTCAATAAAATTTATATTTTTTCTTATAGGAATATATTAAATTTTCATAAATCAATGGGTTTTATTCCTCTTGAGTGTTTCCTACATATATGTTATGTTATCTTGTATTCTTATGTTTCATGTATATATGGATGGTTACTTAGTCATTGTTTGTTATACATGTATGAATGAATGTTCATGACTGACTAAGTGGTATTGAAGTAAATATTTTAAATATTTATTCATGCCCACCCCACCCAGTCATTGTGATTTCAACAATAGTTCAGAAGTGTAGACACCTTAAATTTACACTAGTAGTTACCCCAAAGGTGCAAGTTACGCTAGAAAGAATGGCATAATTTGTGATTTTGGTAAAGTAAGGTTTTGTAAATTGAAAGAGTGTAAATTGGTAATCATACCTCATTTGAAACTCATGGGTGCTTACCCTATATCATGTTTTATAAATGAAGTTTCAAGCAACACTAATCTAATATTTCTAGTGGAGATGATGGTGGAAAATGAGGTTGTGTGTTCTTTCATATGATTAATGAGATGTCTGGGGAGGAGATGTTTTGTTTTAAAATGAGTATGAGAAATGGTGAAGTGTTTTTTAAGAGCAAGGCCATACAAAACATGAAATAAATTAAAAATTTCAAGGTGCATTAGGCAGTGAGGGTAAAGGGCAATGAGAGAGTATTTCAAGGA
The DNA here is from genome assembly GCA_037957365.1 of Torreya grandis. NCBI lineage: Eukaryota > Viridiplantae > Streptophyta > Pinopsida > Cupressales > Taxaceae > Torreya > Torreya grandis. The sequence goes on from JARHVA010005408.1 coordinate 213,375, forward strand.
ATGGAATCGAAGAAGCCCAAGTAGATACACATACAAACCTATATAACATGTCACTATTTTTATATATAATTTATTAGTATATTAAATATTTTATAATGAACTATAAAATATTATATATTTATGTATAATATATATGGGTGTGTGTAATATTATAATATATTACACTGTTATATTATATAATAATAACAATAACAATAAAAATAAAAATAAAAATAACAATAACAATAACAATAACAATAACAATAACAATAACAATAACAATAACAATAACAATAATAATAATATCGATGAGATGTGGGTGAGTTGGTAAAGTGGCTTGGATGTTTCCAATCCCACCAATATTCAAATCTCATCGGGTTTTTGAGGCCAGTTATGGTCACGTGTGGTGTATTTAACCTTATTGGCTAAAATTATGGTAATCATGACCATGGTTGTTGTCATTTATCATATCACTTAGGGATCTGGGCCCCTGTATGTGTCCCAAACCAATTATAGCTCCATTCAGAAATTATTGATCTAAAAATAATAATATACTATATTATATTAAATATACTAAATTATATTATTAATAATATTTATCTATATTTATTATTTTATTACAAAATATATATTATTTATATAGATAATATGATATTATAATATATAATTAGCTATTTATTTAAATATTTTTAATAATATATTCAGTAATGGTATATATTATTATTTATATTATATATATAGAATATCTTACGATTCATATCAATAATATATTACTGATGTTGACTTCTTTAACTCTTTAAAACCTAATAATATGACTCTAAAATCAATTAGTCAAAAAAAAAGGAAAAGGATTTTTCAATGAAATATGCCTCCTATAGATTCTGATTGACCGATGCAAGGTACCATTTAGTGTCATGTCCCCTCTTTTGGCCTAAGCTTAGAAATGACCCTTAGCCTAATTATTTAGGTGTTCTCCCTTAGTCTAAGGGAAGATGGGCAAAACATAAGCACTAGTTCCCACTCCTTAAAGTTAAAAAGTAAGTTTTCACTTAAGTTATTCTAATTTTGCATCAAGGAGGGTCTGCTTGGAAATAAAGGGCTTCCATAGCCTTTAAGTTATTAAAAAGGTACCTAACCTTTCTTATTAATTTAACCCTTCCTATCAAGTGGCATGCCATTTTGGAAATGTAGGGTGTATAAATGAAATTACAATTCATGTTTAAGGTTTATGATTTATGAGATTTGATTTGGAGGTTAAAGCATAGAAAATATTTGCCTAGGTATTAAAGATGAGATCCTTCAAGCCAAGGAAGGTTTAGGGATGAAAACCCCTATTCCTCAACTATGAAAACACTAGTTCAAGTGTTAAAATTGAGCATCAAACTCAGAAATTGAAGATTCCAACCCTCTCCTAGAGTGATGACTTGATTGCTAAGGTTGTTGATTTGGTGCATGAGGCTAGGTGACTTGGTTGGGAACCTAGTGCCTAGGTTTTTTGAAAATTTGAGTGTGGTGAATTAAAACCTACTGTTGAATACCCATTTGGAAGGGCTATGATACAATTGAGGAGTTGAATACCCCTACACTGGAGCTATAAATTGGAGTTTGATCACTTGTTGAATTTTTTGAGTAAGACAACCTCATTTGGGAGAGGTTTTCACCTTTCTCTAGGGATTTCCTTGCATAGAAACTATTTATAAAATTTGTATAATTGTTTTGTAATTTTATTGTAAATTATCCAATAAATCTTGGCATCAAGTTTCTGAGAAAAACTATTTCTTATAGCTAGAATATTTTGATATATTTTGCGGAATTATTGATCATGAAATATTTAGGGTTTTGAGGTAAAAAGGATGAAATAAATTATAATAATTTTATGAATACAAGTGCCTAGGATTTTAGGGGTGATTTGCATTTTAGATACCCTAATTTTGATTGGAAGGGCTCCTAACTTGTTCCTAGGGTTTGAGGTAATTTTTATATGATTTTGTGAAGTTGTTTAAGCTAGGGTTTACTGTGAAAATTCATAGAATAATTTTAGATTGTTAGGGTTTTATGTAAAAATTCATAATTTTAGATTTGTCCCACATTGGGGAAATTAAATTTAGGTTAAAATACTTTTTTAACTTAATTTCCAATGCTGAGTGGCTAAGAGGAAAGTAATTATTGAATTTTGGGTGATTATAGTACTCTTGCAAGTATTACTAATAATGGCATCTTTTAAATACTTGTTAGCATTTTATCACACACATTATATTTTTAACACACACTTTCCTCAAAGGTTAAAGTTACACCAAAATGGATGTAAATTTACTAAGTTGGTAAATCAGGGTTTTATAAAGTGAAAGAGTGTAAATCAATAATTTTACCTAGCTCAAAACCCATGATCACTAACCCCATCTGATATTTTTTGTACGAAGTGTTAAGAAATAATAATAAGATATTTGGTGGACATGATAATGGAAAATTAAGTTTTGTTTTCCTTTAATGGCATGGAAATGAGTCTTGCAGGGAAGAGAAAAAAATTTTCATAGTCAGCTTGAGCAGTGGTGAAATAGTGGGGAAGGACAATGACATACAAAACATGAAAGTGATGAAATATTTGAAGGTGATTTGGGTAGTGATACTGAGAGGCAATGATAAGGTATTTAAGGTGATATACTTGAATATTCCTAGGAAGATACACGTGAAAATTATGTGACATCCCACATCTATCAATATAGTATATAGCTTCTACAAAACTATTTTAGTTACTTAGCACATGATTGAAACATGTATCATCTCAATGGAAACATGTTTGATATAGAACGTTTCCTATAAAAATGTAGAGAATGCATCATGTGTAAATATAAATGAGTCAAAAATTAATTAGACAAATATGTTGACAATGTTAACCATATAAAATTAAGTTAGATGATATAAAATGAATTAGATGAAAAATGGAAAGGATTCCTCAATAAAAGATGCCTCTTATATAATCTAATTGATCTATGTAGAATGCCATATGAAAATAAATATGGATACATATATTTCAAATTTTTTTTAGATTCTCATTTTTAGTAACACTAAAAAAATATTTTAATCATAACAATAGTGATAATTTCTCTTTATTCAGTGAATGGAGTAAAGGTAAAACTGTCACCATGACCACAAACACTGCCAATGTTGGGTTCTCTGATAGACCTAGGTTCAAATCCCCACTAGTATCTAAACTATAATAGTTTTATCTATTTAAAATCAAGATACAAATAGTCTATTATAGCTTCCTCTATGGAGGTCCTAACTGCCATACTAAAGAGTGTAATCTATGTCAAAAGGTACATAATTTTTACTTCTGATAAAGCAGAGTTTTGTAAAGAAAAAGAGTGTAAATAAGTTATAGTATGCCACTCAAAACACATCACCTCTAACCCTATATCACCTTTGCTACATGAAGAATTAGGCCACAATAATATGATATTCAATTTAATAGTCCTCCCAAAGAATATTCTTCCACACTAGTGCTCCCTTAAATTTCATATATTTCTGCTAGTAGGGATAAATGAGATGCTTATGGAGATAGGCTCCAATTGTGGCCACCTTTTTTTTTCCAGCGCTCTGAGTATAGAATTTTGGTTTGTTCTTAAGCTAAATGTAATTTCTATAGGTGTGAATATATTTGTATCATAGATAAACAAAAGCTATAAAATAGACTTTGGGAACTCAATGTCTTCTCTCCACGTCAGTGACATTACAATGTTAACTTGAGCCGCACATTAGATGTGGATACCTGTTCTAATAAAATCAGTTCTTATGACATATAAATCAAGGATGCCACCACCATGCAAGTTATCAACCTGTTTCAAATGGATGCAAGACATTGCAATTTCTTGAATATGGGTTTGTTCCATGATATAGGCACTAAAGGGTAACATATAACTTGAAATACCTCATCACTATCCCTCACCATCACTACCCTGATCACCTTTAAATATTTCACCATTTTCATGTTTTGTATGGCCTTTCCCTTTCTTCCAAATTTTTGAGTATGGTGCTTCTATATGTTCTTAGGTTTGATTTAATTACTCCAGGTGTCAATATATTAGCATCATGGATGAATGGAAGCTAAAAGATAGAATCTAAGACCTCAATGTCTTATCACAATATCAAAAATATTGTATCATTGATTTGAGTTACACATGGGACATAGAGCCCTCCTGCATTCAAATTAGCTCTCATGACGTACTCATACACCCTTGACAATAGAAAATGTCCAATCAAATATGTATCCACCTTGATATGAAATAAATGACATATTTCATATTGCACCATCGTCATATAGACGTGTCAATTTAATATTTATAGTAGTCATTTTTGTAGGTGCAAATTATATGGGATAAGTGTTATCCATATGCCATTACAGAGAAATATATTTGTCTTCTAAATGGTATCATGTTCATTAATACTAATAGTATATCGTATTATTATATTATATATTATTATATTATATATCATTATATTTTTATATGTCCCCTTGATGTATGATATCACCTAAAATATGTTGTCATTACACTTCACCATCACTGCACAACTCACCTTGAAATATTTCACTATTTGCATGTTTTGTATGGACTTCCAATTCTTCTAGGGGTCTGAGCCTTACATTTACATATGTTCCTAAAATTAATTTAATTTTTATAGGTGTCAATATATTGGCATCGTGGATGAATGGAAGCTACAAGATAGACTCTAGGATGCTAGTGTCTTGTCCCTACATCAGTGGCAATGCAATGCTGATTCAAGCCACACATTAGATGTGGAGTTTTGTTTCCATCAAATCAATGGAAGGGATGTAATAATTTTTTTTCATAAAGTGATATTTTTTAAAGTGGAGGAGTGTAAATTAGTATGACCACTGACCCTATTAAATATTTTGTGTATGAAGGTTTAAGCAACAATACTTTTATATTTTTTGTGGAGGTGATAATGGAAAATAAGGTTGTGCATATATTCATATGGCATGGCATTATGTTGTGTAGGCATGAGATGTTTTTTTTTTTCACGGTGATCTTGAGCAATGATGAAGTAGTGGGGAAGGGGAAAACCATAAAGAGAATGCAAGTGGAAAAATATTTTAAGGTGAGTTGAGTTGTGATGGTGAGGGGAAATGATAGTATATTCAAGGTGGTATTGTACACCATAGGGGCCATATTGTACACCAAACCTAGATTCAAGGTAACTAGTGAATTTACATATTCTAAACCCATTACATAAGGGTACATAGCTTACAGGTAGTTTACATCTTTGATTGGCCATTTTTTATTAGCAATGGTGGACAAGGACATCATGAGAGATGATTTGATTGTGGTAGGGCTCCATGTCTCATGTGTAAGTTGAATCAATGATGCAATACAACTAATGTGGGGACAAGACATTGAGGTTCCAAAATCTAGATTTATATATACTAATTTTAAATATAATATATTATATAGATAATTATATTCTATATTTATAAGTATAATTATTATCAAATGTTATTGTAAGATATATATATATATATATATATATATATATTACTTTTATATATTATTAGTAATATATCTAATAAAATATATAATAAAAATATTATTGGTATTGCATATTAATATATCATATATAACTATATATAAAATTGAACAATAGATTTTTTGGTGAAATTGTGTGTATGTTTTCAATCACACAGACTGTGAACGCATCAAATATATTATATATGTTACATTTTTATTATAATAATTTTAATATAGATATCAATGTTTTAATATATATTTCTAATCGTAATATAACATTATATTATATAATTTTTAGTAATATGATCTATTATTATTATATTAAAATATTATATAGTATTATAGTTAATATAGTTGTAAAACATATATATAAAATGTAGGGCATTAGTTGCATGTATGATTTATGACATCTATGCCATGCAAATGCCAAGTGATATTTGCTCATCTCTTTCTTGCCATTGTCAAAGATCAATTTGAAAGTATGTTTTAAACTTTCACATCTTTCCCATCTCCCTGAAGATGAGTACACATAATGTACTTAAAATGTTGGTTAAAGTTTTTACATACATGATGAATCAAGAGAACCATCTTTCAAATCACATACATCATGAAAACCTAACTAATATCTCAATTGTGTATATGTGTCACTGTCATTCAAAAGTAGGTGTTCTCGGCACTTACTTTCTATGAATCTCTTATTTCTTATTTCAAATAATTTATATGACTAATACATCAATCATGTCCATAGCTCCCACTAGTTTTATTTTTTTATTAATTTGATCCTCTCTACTTGAACCTATGACTGAAGTTCTTACCACGATATTATTTAGAGCTACATTTCAAACAAGTGGAAGAAGGTTGAAGACCCTATTGGATATAAAGTCATTATTTATATTACACCACATAGCTAGAAACTCTTCTTGATATCCCACTTTATGTGAAAAAATTCTTCACATGTTAAATATATGAGCAGTCAAAATCCAATACAACATCATCCAGGTGTGAATATTTACCTCTTCACCACCTGATCTCAGCTTTGATCTAATGCAAACATCTATTTCCATCCATCGTCCATGCTCCACATTCATCTTCACACTCCATACATTGGTTAGGCAAGATTCCATCATTCCATTTCCTCTACTACATGGTTTATGTATTTCACAATATATAGACCTAATCTACCCCTTGTAAATACTAATAAGCATATCACGGTTTATAATACATCAATTTTACAAGGACCCTATAATACATTTATAAAATGAATGTCCTCTTCCAAACCCCATTACTCATAGTGGTTTTGTATTTTACCCTATTTCCCCACTATTCATAAAGATCAGATTCCTTCAATGGCCAACCCCAACCCTCAACTTAGTGCCATCATAGGCTTGACATTTACATCCACATGTCCAATCAAAACCAATTGTTTAAAACCTAACTCATCTTTGCCTACTATTTAACTGGTAAATACCATGTTACATGAAATTTATCATCTATGGCTACATTAAAATTTGTGAACAGTTCATTTTCATATAATAAATTAAATAATCATTTCTTTGATAGATAAATTAATGAACAAACGTGACTGCAAAGTCATTTGGGTAATACCTATGCTATATTATACACATGTTATTGTCTGAATAGTAAAATAACTTAAGGAAAATAGGTTGTGTTTATAATATGGATACATGTGATAGTCTTTTATTTTCTATGAAGTCATATTTAAAGATCTGAAGATGAATCTAAGTATGTGGCTTGGCAATGAAACAATCTGGCATAAAAATATTTAATAGTTGTTACTTATCATGATTTTAGGGTATTTGTTTATTTGTTGATCATTAATTTAATTAAGGTTTTATTGGTGTATTTGTCTATTTTTTATGGTCCTCAATCTTTGTCTAACTTCCTCAATGCTTCATCTCCCTCTCTCTATTCTCTCTTGTCTCAGGCTCTATTCTCAGAAATGTACAAATGCTTCTAGATTTATTTTTTAATCATTGTTTGGTTAGAGTGTGCTCACCCACATTGTCCTTTTTAGTTTTTAGATATCAATTTGTGTGCCAATAAGATCTTGATTTGAATTCCATTTTTTTATAAATATAAAAGCATTGTAGTTTATTTAGAATGGAGTGATATCAAAAGATTATAAATGATATTATTTTTTAATAATTAATATATTATAAACTAGTGATTTTGACTGGAGCAAAAAACCAAATATAAGAGACAACAAGGGGCCTAGTCTATATGTTACACAAAAGTAATGAATCTAATATACAAAAAATACCACATAAATGTCTTTCATTAGACAAAGAAATAATTACGTTCAAATACTTTGAGAGAGAAAGAATCAAACAAGATGAAACAAAAGTGGAAGTGGATTCATGTTATACAAAAGCAAAGCCAATAAGATCAAAAAAAAAAAAAAAACAAGAAAATAAGGGTGGAACTATCCACGCATAATAACCAATCTTATTCCTCTATGAGAAAGAGGAACCTTTAACAACCACAATAAACTAATCTTAAGCAATCCTGATAAATCTCTCTTCAGATGCCCAACCTTCATGAGTTACCTTTTGTGCTTAGTCATGAGAAAATATTTAGCCAAAGCCAAGCAAAAATAAAGAATATAGGCTGAATAAAACCTTCATCCAAAAAAAAAACATAAATCCACTCAACATCAATGTTGGTCACCTACTAAGATCAAATTAGAGGATCAACAGATAAGCAAGCCACTAAGGGTGATAAAGGGTGCAAGATTATTTATTTTGATGATTGCACCATAAAAGGTTAGCATCAGGGGACATCCTTTTTTTTACATAAAATTTGTGAGTAAGGATCAACCAATGAGGGAGCCCAAGAAGTACAATCTATTGCATGATGACTGAGATGGTTGTAATGAAATCATTCAAGGGGAAGACCTTCATAATTAAGGAACTAAATCCATGAACCATGAGAAAAATCCAACTTAATCAAATGATAAATAAGCTTAGATAGATATAATATAACACATAATCTAACAAACCTACCTCCTAAATAAACCTCATCAAAATTAATGAAAGATCCCACTAGGTTAGCTAGTAATTTGATACAATCAAGATTACTCATGACAGGTGGAAGGTGATAAAGCCTAACCCAAAAAGGTGATTTTGTGATTTTTTACACTATTAGATAACATAAAGGAGACCAATGGTAGAGAAAGATCCCAAATTTGTTGAAGAATTGTGGTCTTGAGGACTAGACAATCTCCTTGTTAGTAATGCTCTAGAAACTAAAAAGGAAGAATCCATGTCTAAGCAAGGAGAAAGAAGCTTCAATAATCGAGTTGAAAATTGATTATGCATGATATTGTTAAAATTCTATTGAGCAATTGTATAATCCTACAAAGATCAGGAAATATTCATAGTAGTTATCATTGTCTAAAGCTAGTATTTATCATGGATCTCTTTTGACACATGACCTATAATTTTGTATATCACTAAAATGTTAATCATTTACACAATTTACCTCTTATATATATATATATATATATATATATATATATATATTATCGAGTGGTTTACACCATTTTTGGACTTGATAATTAGATGTCATTTATTGATCCCTTCTAACCTTAAACACAATCTCCTAAAGCTTACTTTGTTTTCTTTAAGTTTCAAATATTATTGCTACTTAGGAGCAAGGAGAAGAAATTATATTTTTTAGGTTATAAGTGTTACAACATGCAAACTAGAGTGAGGAAATAATAAATTAGGACTGGGTGAACATAGTTGTCAACACATTTTGGACTCTTTTGGTCTTTTGCTAGAAACCTCCCATTTGTTTTGAAAATTTGATTAGATTGACATTTTTAACTAGGTTTACACCTAATAATTTTAGGTGCATGTTTCCATGTTTAAATATAGATGATTATCATAGAATCATGATATTAAATAACTATGTATCTAAATCCTATGTATATATACTATTACTAGATTTAGAATAATTAATTAGGTCTTACAAATAGTTAATCATTGTTTACATATATTTGCGATGCTTAATTAAATTAATTAGGTTATTGGTATTGCATTTAGTTGTAAACCACTTATCCATATTAAATTTTGGTGAACTTTTTTTCTTATATGTTCCTTCAGGTTTCATCATTTGGTAAAATGAGCTACCTTTTACCTCTTTAACTTTATATCTTACCTATATTGTGTTAGATCTCAATTTATTTCTTATTTATAAGATTAATTATATTTCGCATTCTTAAATTTAAAATCTTTAACTTCCAATTTTCTTAATTTTTTAGATCCCAAACCTTAATTTGTTTCCATAATTGAATATAATTAAAACCTAATATGTTTACATGTGTGTTATAACTTTGTTCTATAATAGATATAAAAACTCCATTCAAAAATCATGATTTACGATCATGTCCTCCCATATAATTTACTTAATTAATGTACAATATTGTCCTAAATGTTTTATCAAACATAACCTAATATTGTCCTAAATGTTTTATCAAATATATTATAATAACAAAAGTTGTATACTCAAATAAATGGTTAACTATAAATGTACAATATAGTACAACAATAATACTTAATTAATAAACGAAACATTAGATAATAGAATAAAAATAATTACAACAACAATGTTTAATTAATAAATAAAACATTGGATAATACAATTAATAAAAATAAATAGAAATGGTGGAGGTACCTATATGTATGCATCATCGGGAGAAAAGACATCCTCACTCAACATTATTAGTTGTATCTCTTGTAACCTCTTAAAATAATGTAATTTTCATCATGACAGGATGATAGAGACATGGAGACCTATGATCATCCATAGGGAATATGGAATTGACCAATACTATACAGGTGGTCTGTCAGTGTTATAAATTCAAAACTTTTTCTAAAGAAAACACATTAGAAAATTGATGAGGCCAAGAATGGCCTGTACAAATGAAAAATAAATTACATGAATTTAATAAATGAATGGAGTGGTAGATACATTTCTAAAAAACATATAGAGAAATGAAATAAAGTTATGAGATGAGTTTTATAGGACCAAAAATGTTGAGTCATATAAAAAATTGATTATTTGAGGTATTTCTTAAATGTTAAAAAAAAAATTAAGGTTGTTCAGTCATACTTGTTGGTAACTTGGCCCAACTATTTTTTTTTATTGAAATATATAAAAATTACAAAAAGAATTTAGTGCTCATAAAAGCACCTGAAGGGTAGAGACTATTGGCAACCTTTAAACACTAGAAAGTAAGAACAATAAAGTGCTGGCAATAAACATAATCATCTAAAACATTAAAAATATACATTATAATATCATTATGTCTACTGATCCATGTAGGAACAACCATAGGAGAGGCCTATCAACTATCATGCAAAAAAGTCTTCACTTCCTGGGCGGTACAAATCTTCTTATTACTTAGTAGCTGATTCACTTGGTATTTAATTTGTTGAATCTGGAGAGCCATCGGTGTATTCTTCTTTGATTCTACCTGACATTGAGAGAAACAAAAGCAAAACAAATAAATTATATTAGAGTAAAATCTTAGAATTACAAATTCCTAGTGATCATTATGCTCAAAAACTGCTCTGCATCTATTACTCAAAAGGTGCATCAAAATAACATGTCTAACACAATTAGTTATAAAATTATCATATAATCCAAACCCTAATAAAGCCTCTTTATAGTTAAGCTTATGTCTAAAAATAGAAGGGAAGTCACAAAACATTGAATTCTATTATTTTTTCACATACAAGCATCCCCAGAAGATATGTCTCATACTTTCATGTTGATCACAAAAGGGACAGTTAACAGGTTGGATCATAATACATTTTAACCTGTCCTCAAAGGGTAGTTTGAAATGTAGTATCTTCCAACCCATCAATTGAGTATTAGAATCATCATTTGATTTCCAAATTTGAGCAGTGATTTTTGTCCAATATATTTCACTAATCCTGCAGTTTGATTTTCTATTCAAATGGGGATTTAAAGGCAATTTAGGAAGCAATTGTATGTATATCTTCTTTAAAGGAAAAAAAGAGAAAAGGATAAGATGGCAACCATAACCAGTCTTTGAAAACATTACATTGGATAGGAGTACATATCTTCATAGATAATTCTAGAGGCTCCAAAGACTGTAAAAAAACCAAATATGGTTTATATTTATTGCTCAAGCCAAATCAAGTTTTAATAGTCTATTATGGAAACTAGCTCAAAGTAGTAAAATCCCAAATATCTCTAAAACAAAAAATTCTCTTGTTAAATAGAAAATAGGATTATTTAGATCAACCTAAGGCAAGAGGCTGGCCTTGATAACGAATATGCTTATTTAATAATTTATATATTATAAACTAGTGATTTTGACTTGAGCAAAAAACCCAATATAAGACACAACAAGGGGCCTAGTCCATATGTTATAGAAAAATAATCAATCTAATATAGAAAAAATACCTCATAAATGTCCTCCATTAGGTAATGAAATAATTGTGTTCAAATACTTTGAGAGAGAAACAATCAAACAAGATGAAATAAAAGTGGAAGTGGATTCATGTTATAAAAAATCAAAGCCACTAAGACCAAAAAAAAAAAAAAAATAAGCAAAGAAGGGTGGACTATCCACACATAATAACCAATCTTATTCCTCTATGAGAAAGAGGAACCTTTGATGACCACAACAAACTAATTTGAAGCAATCCTAATAAATCTTTCTTCAGATGCCCAACCTCCATGAGTTACCTTTTGCGCTTAGTCATGAGACAAAATTTAGTAAAATCCAAGCCAAAATAAAGGACATAGGTCGAATAAAACCTTCATCCCCCAAAAAAAATCATAAATCCACTCAACATCAATGTTAGCGACCTACTAAGATCAAATTAGAGGATCAACAAATAAGCAAGCCACTAAGGGTGCTAAAGGGTGCAAGACTATTTTTTTTTTTTTTTTTTTTTTCGATTTCACCATAAAAGGTTAGAATCAAGGGGCATCCTTTTTTCTCCATAAAATTTATGAGTAAGGATCAACCAATGAGGGAGCCCAAGAAGTGCAAGCTATTGCTTGGTGACTGAGATGGTTGCATTGAAATCATTCAAGGGGAAGACCTTCATAATTAAGGAACTACATCCATGAATCATGAGAAAAATCCAACTTAATCAAATTAAAAATAAAATTAGATAGATATAATAGAACACATACTCTAACAAACCTACTTCCCAAATAAACCTCATCAAAATTAATGAAAGATCCCACCAGGTTAGCTAGTAATTTGATACGATCAAGATTACTCATGACAGGTGGAAGGTTATAAAGGATAACCCAAAAAGGTGATGTTGTGATATTTTTTACCATTGTATCAAAGAAAAGAGACCAATGGTAGTGAAAGATCCCAAATTTGTTGAAGAACTGTGGTCTTAAAGACTAGACAAACTTCTTGTTAGTAATGCTCTAGAAACTAACAAGGAATAATCCATGTCTAAGCAAAGAGAAATAAGCTTCAATAATAGAGTTGAAAATCAATTATGCATGATATTTTTAACATTATATTGAGAAATTGTATAATTCTACAAAGATCAATAAATATTCATAGTAGTTATCATTGTTTAAAGCTAGTATTTCTCATGGATCTCTTTTGGCACACGACCTATAATTTTGTATATCACTAAAACTTTAATCATTTATATAATTTATCACTTTTATACATATTTTATTGAGTGGTTTACACAATTTTTGGACCTGATAATTAGATGGTATTTATTGATCCCTTCTAAACTTAAACAAAATCTCCTAAAGCTTACTTTGTTTTCTTTAAGTTTCAAATATTATTGCTACTTAGGGGCAAGGAGAAGAAAGTATATTTTTTAGGTTACAAGTGGTACAACGTGCAAACTAGAGTGAGGAAATAATAATTTAGGATTGGGTGAACATAGTTGTCAACACATTTTGGACCCTTTTGGTCACTTGTAAGAAGCATCCCTTTTTTTCGAAAATTTGATTAGATCCACATTTTTAACTAGGTGTACACCTAATAGTTTTAGGTGCACACCTAATAGTTTTAGGTGCATGTTTCCATGTTTCAATTTAGATGATTATCATAGAATCATGATATTAAATATGTATCTAAATCCTACGTATATATACTATTACTAGTTTTAGAATAATTAATTAGGTCTTACAAATAATTAATCATTATTTACATATATTTGTGATGCTTAATTAAATTAATTAAGTTATCGATATTTCATTTAGTTGTAAACCACTTATCTATATTACATTTTGGTGAACTTTCTTTATTATATGTTCCTTAAGGTTTCATCATTTGGTAAAATGAGCTTCCTTTTACCTCTTTAAATTTATATCTTACCCATATTGTGTTGGATCTCAATTTATTTATTATTTCTAAGATTAATTACATTTCACATTCTTAAATTTAAAATCTTTAACTTCTAGTTTTTTTTAATTTTTAAAATCCCAAACCTTAAGTTATTTCCATAATTAAATTTAATTAAAACCTAATATGTTTACATTTGTGTTATAAATTTGATCTATAATAAATATGAAAACTCCATTCGACAATCATGATTTATGATTCTATCCTACCATATAATTTACTTAAATGTATAACTCCATAGTGTAAAATCCTAAATGTTTAATCAAATATATTATAATAAAAAAATTTGTGTACTCAAATAAATGGATAATTATAAATGTAAAATATAGTACAATAATAATACTTAATTAATAAATGAAACATTGGATAATAGAATAAAAATAAGTACAACAACAATAATTAATTAATAAATAAAACATTGGATAATACAATAAATAAAATAAATGGAAATGGTGGAGATACCTATATGTATGCATCGTCGAGAGAAAAGACATCCTCACGCAACATTATCAATTGTATCTCTTGTAACCTCTAAAAATAATATAATTTTCATCATGATAGGTTGATAGTGACATAGAGACCTATGCTTATCCATAGGGAATATGACATTAACCAGTATTGTAAAGGTGGTCTGTCAATGTTATCAATTCAAAACTATTTCTAAAGGAAACACATAAGAAAATTCATGAGGCCAAGAATGGCCTATACAAATAAAAAATAAATTACATGAATTTAATATATGAATGGAGTGGTAGATGCATTTCTAAAAACATAGAGATAAATGAAATAAAGTTATGAGACGAGTTTTATCGGGCCAAAAATGTTGAGTCATATAAATAGTTGATTATTTGAAGCATTTATTAAATGTTATAAAAAATTGAAGGTTTTTCAGTCATAGTTGTTGGTAACTTGGCTCAACTATTCTTTTATTGAAATATATATAAATTACAAAAAGAATTCAGTGCTCATAAAAGCACCTGAAGGGAAGAGACTGTTTGCAACCTTTAAACACTAGAAAGTAAGAACAATATAGTGTTGGTAACAAACATAATCATCTAAAACATTCCAAATAAACATTAAAATATCATTATGTCTATTGATCCAGGTAGGAATAACCATAGGAGAGGCATGTCAACTGTCATGCAAAAAAGTCTTCAGTTTTTAGGTGGTACAAATCTTCTTATTAATTAGTAGTTGGTTCACTTGGTATTTAATTTGTTGAATTTGGAGAGCCACTGGTGTATTCTTCTTTGATTCTAATTAACATTGAGACAAAAAAGTATATTAGAGTAAAATCCTAGAATTACAAATTCCTAGTGATCATTATGAGCAAAAATTTCTTTGCATTTGTTTCTTGGAAGGTGGATCAAAATAACATGTCTAACACCATTAGTTATAAAATTATCATGTAATTCAAACCCTAATAAAGCCTCTTTCCAGTTAACCTTATGTCCAAAAATAGAAGGTAAGTCACAAAAACATTGAATTCCATTATTTTTTCACATACGGGCATCCCCAGAAGATATGTCTCATACTTTCATGTTGATGACAATAGGGAGTGTTAATAGGTTGGATCAGCATAAATTTTAACCTATCCTCAAAGGTTAGTTTGAAATGTAATATCTTTCAAGCCATCAATTGAGTATTATAATCAGCTTTTAATTTCTAAATTTGAGTAGTGATTTTTGTCCAATATCTTTCACTGATCCTACAATTCAATTTTCTATTCAAATGGGGATTTAAAGGCAATTCAGGAATAAATTGTGTGTATATCTTATTTAAAGGAATAAAGAGAAAAGGATAAGAAGCCAACCATAACCATTCTTTTGAAAACATTACATTGGACATGAGTACATAGCTTCATAGATAATTCTAGAGGCTCCAAAGACTGTAAAAAAAATCAAATATGGTTTATATTTATTACTCAAGACAAATCAAGTTTTAATAGTTTGCTATGGTAACCAGCTCAAAGTAGTAAAATCCCAAATATCTCCAAAACAACAAATTCCCTTGTTAAATAAAAAATAAGACTATTTAGATCAGCTTAAGGCAAGAGGATGACCTTGATAACGAATATGCTTGTTTCCCCAAATAGAAGAGGTGGAAAAGATGAAACCATGCTGCAAAGAAGCATCCCTTATTTTTAAGAAGTGATAAGTATATTGCCAAGCCTTATAAATAGATTATAAGGGTGGTGAAGTTTTCATAGAGAAGAATGAAACATTGATAATTTTGTCCAACCATCCCATTAGCTGCCATTTGCCTTTCACTGTAGCTAGGCTAATTCTTTTCTGTATAAATTTTTTCCATGTTTCATCATCTCTGACAACACTAACAATCCATTTGGCCACTAAAAAAACCCCTTGTGTTTTTGGATCTATTAGCCCCAAACCACCTTTATATTTAGGCTAAGTACAATGTGTCCATGATGTGGATCAAAACCAACATTACCATCCCATTTAACCTAGAGAAATCGTTGAATAATTTTAATTAAGTCTTCATAACCTTTTTTTGAAGGCATCTAGTAGGATGAGTAATAAACATGTGCGGCAAGAATTTTTTTTTAGCTACTTAGATCTTACCTACCAAAGAGAGGATTTTATTTCCCCATCTAAAAAGTTTGCTCTTAACTCTGTTAAAGTACCAATTCCACATATCAGAGAGAGAAATTGTAAGACCAAAAGGGATCCCAAGGTACCTTGTAATCTCACCATGTTTAATTGGTTTCCATTCATGAGGTATCCATTGAGGAACAAACCCTGATTGGATGATCAAAAAATTTGTTTTATCATGAGCAAGCTTAGATCCTGAAACTGAATAATACAGTTTTAAAATAGCTATCATATTATTAATGCCTTTTTCATAATTTTGAAGGAATAATAAGCTATCATCAACATAATTTAAATTGATTACAACAACATTATGAGAAATATAAATTTATGATATGATTTTCATTTTATTGGTATATTGAAGCAGATAACCCAAGACATCAGTTGTTAGGACATAAGGAAAGGAGCTAAGGGGCATACTTGTTTGATGGATCTTTGTAAAGAAAATGGGTCTATCATCTTATTTTTAATAATAATCTGAGAATTAACATCTTGCAAAAGCATTTGGACATGAGCTCAAAATTTTATACTGAAACTCAACCATTATAACAATATAAGTATGAAACTCCAATGTATTATATCATAAGATTTATTAAAATCAAGTTTGATTAAAATAACATTTTGTCCCATTTGTTGAGCCCATTCACATGTTTCCCATGCAAGAATAATATTATAAAGGATATATCTTCCTAAAAGAAACATAATTTGTTTATCTCTTACAATTCCTTGCACCACTGGTTTAATCCTCTTAGCCAAGGCTTTTGTAATGATTTTATAAGAGGTATTAAAGAATGTGATGGGGTGCCAACGAGATATAGAATCTTCCTTTTTCCCTTTAGGGAGGAGTTTGATTATGCCACCATTAATGTTTGGTCTTAATGGTCCTATCTTAAACACTTTCAAGTAAATGCAATAGAAATCTTCCTTAATAAGATACCACATACCCTGGTAGAATTCCATTGGATGCCCATCATTTCTTAGACTTTTGTAAGGGTCCATAGAAAAAATGGATTTTTCCAATTCTTATAAGGAAATAATTTTATCTAAAAATGACTATATTCAAAATCTATTTTTTTAGAAATATGATCCCTAACAATATCCTCAAGAGCTTGTTGATTATCCTACCATTGATCATCCTTAAAGAGCTCCTCATAAAACCTTTTAAATAAAGTACATACATCAGAAGAATTAGATTGAAGCACTTTAAATTCATTCTTTATAGTGTCAATTCTTTCCTTTTTATGTTTTTAATTAAGGTAGCTAAAAAAATACTTAGTACCCTTGTTACCTTCTTTGATCCAGTGCAATTTGGAACTGATTTTAGCCCCTTCTCCTTTATAATTATCAATTTTATGCAATTGCACTTCTATAGCAGCAATGGAAATTTGAAGTCTAGTATTTTTAGGATCAACATTAACAAGTTTTATATCATGAACAAGTTTCCCTTGGAGATATTTTCCCCTTCTTTTTCATTTCTAAGCCATTACATTACCAAATAAATGAAGAAAAGTGTTACATTAATAAATGGATGCACACCACCAATCAATCCAAAATACTTGACATTTGAGATATGGAAATGCTACATAGAATGGGTTGGTGATTTGAAATAATGGTGGAATAATCCACCTGAACATAAAAACCCATCGAGTCATGGACCATTGGTAAAATAGGGGATAGATAAAATATATCCAGCCTACTCAATTTCCTATCACCACTCATCCTATAGTTAGACCAAGTGAACTAATTTGTGGTATCGTTGGTGAATTTGTCATGAATGGGGTCTACAACACCCAAGAAATTTTGATATAACAACCAACTATCAAATTATTCTTTGTTAAGATTGTGTTGTTTAGGCCAAATATGATCTTGTTGAAGTTCTACCATGTTAAAATCACCACCTAGGATCCAATCCATAGTAAGTAAACTATTGGACAACCAATCCCAAAGTTTAGTTTGCTCTTTTGTTAAATTTGGGGCATAAATCGAGCAAAATCCAATGAACTATTCATTGATAATGGTAAGGGCCCAAACATAGTTGTGTGAAGGGTCTTCACCTTTATCAATGATATGTTTATAGATCCATGGTGAAAACCCAATAACAACTCCACTTCTACTATCTATATGATATGTATGCAAAAAAAACATCTTTCCAAACATTGCCTAAAGATGCCTCAAGTCTAATATTACTGAGTTTAAATTCTTGAAGGAATAACACATTAGGCCTCCATTTCATAACCACTTATTTTACTTTAAACTTACGATGAGGGAGTGAAATCCATCTTACATTCCAAGAAATAAAGTTATAATTCATGATGAATATTAGTAGAATCATCATCCTATGTCAACATGTTAAAATTGTTAGCAAGAGTAACATCATGATCCTTCGATTGTCGATCATTAGGGGTAAAAAAAAGGTGACCTAGATCCGTGGCAAGGGCAAAGAGGAGGGGAAGAGGAATCACAAGTAAGAGGTTGAGGAGAGGAATGATGAAGAGCAGTGATGGGTTCATAGATAGAGGGTACGGGAGATGAAGGAGGGGGTGAAGATGAATGATCCTAGGATGAAAAATGAGAGAGAGGAGGAGAAAAATAACTAGATGGCTCTTTCCTATTTCTAACCATTATCCACTTGTTTGACATAGCCACATATTTAAATGAAGGGGTAGACTATACAGGGGTATGGGTAGGAGCAGGGGTAGGCAACAAGTAAGGAGTAGGTTGGGGGATGGAAGGAAGATCTACTTAGTTGGGGGATAAAACATGGCCACTAGATGAATAGGGATTCAGGGGTGGCTAAGTGAATTTATTATTCTTGATAAGACACTCATGAATCAGATGGCCTTCTTTATGGAAATAAAATCAAGCATTTGGCTTATTCAAATAGACTAGAGGCTGATCCAATTCAAAACCTAGACCAATAATTTTAATTTTATCAGGCAATGATCTATTCAAATCTATTTCCACATAGACTCTTGGATGAACCCTTAAACTTGAATACTTATAAAATTTATGCTTGCACCAAATTACTCTACCCAAATGGGTCATAATATCATTTAAAAATGGTCTAAAATCTAGATTAAGATAAGGTAGCTCAACCCACATAGGATAATGAGAGTGAGATGGTCCTTCAAGATGAAAATTGAAGCTCCAAGATTGAAGGTAATAGACTTGCCCTTAGATAACCCAAGTGCCATATTGCAAAATAAATTGATCATGATCTACTGATTTAACCATGCAAGAGACATACCCTTTTTCTAGGCCTCTTAATACCTCAATTTCCCATCCCCTATTTTCCCAATTCATACGAGCCCATTCATAAAAATTTGCTTCACTAGGAATCCCTCTTAGAAAGAAAAAAATAATAGTTTTATTTTGGAATTCAAAAATAACATCAATAATATCACCAAGAAGTTATATTTCTAAGGTTTTAATCAAATCAAAGTGTGGTATATCTTTAGGATTCAGATCATCTGACTGTGTCTTCTCCATGGCTACAACTTTATGGTTCCCTTTGGTAGCTATGATGTAGAAGAATAGGCCAACCTTCCAGAGGCCATAACTTTTGACTCATAACTCTGTTTGAGATCTTCCATGTGCCAAAACGACCATATCAAAAAGGTTATTGTTGTCCTAGGTTGTTTTATTAGCCTAAAAATGTTTTAGATATTTTTTAGAGACCATACGTGATCATTTGAGGGTTCAAAATTATGATTTAATGATTTTTTTGGGTTTTTTCTATTTTTAGACATTATATATTTTTAGAATTGGAAGTCAACTTCAGTTGAATTTCATCCCATAGTCTAATTATAGTGCTTATGATATTTTGAGAGATTTTTGGGCTATTTCAAGAGTTTTTAAAAATATAATTTTTTTTTTGATTTTATGTTTTTTTTTTTCAAATTTTGCATGTAAACTCTAATTTTTGAGTTGAGGCTTATTTAAGCATGGTTTGGGTTTGTAATTATTTCAATCAATCAATATGAATCAATTCTGAATATTGTTTCAAGATCTTGTCCTGTTGGTAATTTTTTTATTCTTGTTAGTTTTTGGGTTCATTTTATGATATCAAAGCATGTTTGAATCTTAAAGGAGAGAAGAATGGTGAGAGGATGAGGTGGTATGATACATTGAACTAGATTATACAATAACTATAGAGGTAAGTTCAATAATTAATATAGATTATCACCAATCAAGCAAGGAGACAAGGTGGTGATGAGGAAGACATAGATCATGATGAATAAATTCAACAAGAAGAAGAACAATAAGAGTAGCCACCATCGATGGAAGAGAGGATGGTTTGGGATTTAGAAAGAAGAAATGAAGGAATCAATGCTAATTTTCTAGATTATAGAGGTAGTTTAAAACTAGAGGAGTTGATAGATTGGATGAATAGCATGGAGAATTTTTTCAAGTGGAAGACTTTGAGAGAAGACAAGAAGGTAAAGTTTGCATGCACAAAATTGAAAGGTCATGCAATGATTTGGTGGGATCACCTATAGAAAGAGAGGTAGAGAAAGGTAAAGAGAAGATTAATTCATGGAAAAATATGGAGAAGAAGCTGAGGGAGAAATTTATTCTTGTGGATTATGCACAAACCTTATAAAGAATATATTAGAATTTGAGGCAAAAAGATCACAGTATACAAGAGTATACAGATGAATTTTACAAGCATTCCATACGAGTAGAGCATGATTAAATAAAAGATCATATGGTTTCAAGGTATGTAAATAGTTTTAAATTTTCTATTCAAGATGAATTAAGCATGAATAGAATAATTAACATGGAGGAGGTTTATTAATTAGCTTTGAAGGCAGAAGAAAAATAAAATAGATAGAATTTCAGAAGGACATATATTGGTTCAAAAAGAGATGGATCCCCTCCAATAAGGGGAAGAGGTGTGTTTAATACCACCATAGGTGGTTTTAATGCCAATAAAGGTGAATCATCACATAATGCAGAAAGTCAAGATGATAATAGGCAAGGGTTTCAATACCAACAAAGAGGAAGAGGACTTTAGAGAGGACAAGGTTACGAGGGTGATAGAGGATTGTTTTTGAATCAATTAATATCTTCTATTTATTATAGATGTGGAGAAGAAGGTCACAGATCATTTAAGTATCCAGACTATCAAGATCAAGAAAGGAGGCAAGAAAATCATCCAAGAGTAAATCTAGTTGAGGCTGAAATAGAAGAGCAGAATACTAAAGTTAGACCAACTGACATTGGAGAGAATCTCATGATGAGAAGAACCATGATTGCTTCAAGGAAATATCAAGTGCATAATAAAGAAGGTGGTGATGCATGGCTGTGATAAAATATTTTTCAAATAAGATGTACTTTAGGTGGAAAGGTATGCAAAGTAATTATAGATGGTGGTAGTTGTGAAAATATGGTTTCTAAATAAATGATTGAGAAACTAAATATGCAATGTGAAAAGCATCCTAACCCTTATGGATTTCATGGTTTAAGAAAGGGAATGAGTTTACATTGGATAAAAAGTGCTTAATCAAGTTTTCTATATGAAAAACTTATAATGATGAAATATGGTGTGATGTTATTCCGATGGATGCATGTCATGTGTTATTGGGGAGACTGTGGCAATTTGACAGGAAAGTAGTTCATGATGGAGCAAACAACACATACACTTTTTGGAAAGGTGATACAAAGGTAGTTTTGTTACCTCTTAAAAAAGAAGAGATGAGAGAAAGCATGCTCTGTACTAAAGAGTTTATCCAAGATATGAAGGTAGTAGGTTGTTGTTATGCACTAGTAGCAAAGAATGAAGAAACAAAAATGGTGTCAATACCAATAGAAGTAGTAAGAGTGTTGAAAGAATATGTAGATGTTATGCTTGATGAATTACCAGATAATTTACCACCGATGAGAGATATTCAACATCACATTGATTTGATTTTAGGATCAGCTCTACCCAATCAAGCAGCTTAGAGGATGAGTCCAAAAGAACATGCATAATTAAATAAATAAGTTACTGAATTGTTAAGGAATAAATTGATAAGTGAGAGTATGAGTCCATGTGCAACACCAACATTGCTAACTCCAAAGGAAGATGGATGATGGAGAATGTGTGTGGATAGTAAAGTAATTAATAAAATTACACTAAAGTATAGGTTTCTTATACCTCGTTTAGATGATATGATGGATGTGCTTGCAGGAGCAAAATATTTTACCAAGATTGATCTAAGAAGTGGCTATTATTAGATTCAAATTCATGAAGGAGATGAGTGGGAAATGACATTCAAGACTAAATATGGATTATATGAGTGGATGGTGATGCCACTCAGGTTATCTAATACACCTAACACATTTATCAAGGTGATGAATACAGTGCTACAAGAATATATAGGTAAGTGTATGGCTATTTATTTTGATATTCAGTAAGACTAAAGAAGAACATTTATAAAATTTGAGAATGGTAATGGATTTATTAAGAAAGGAGAAGTTGTATGTAAATTTGAAGAAGTGCAAGTTTATGTAGAATAGTTTGGTGTTTCTGGTATTTGTAGT
Source organism: Torreya grandis (assembly GCA_037957365.1). Taxonomy (NCBI): domain Eukaryota; kingdom Viridiplantae; phylum Streptophyta; class Pinopsida; order Cupressales; family Taxaceae; genus Torreya; species Torreya grandis. The sequence continues at coordinate 236,405 of JARHVA010005408.1, forward strand.
TTTGACAGATGGTGTGAAAATGGAAGAGAATAAGATAAACACAATTGTTGAGTGGCCTATTCCAAAAAACAGTATAGAGGTAAGGAGTTTCCATGGTTTAGTAACTTCTTACAAAAAATTTGTTAAAAATTTTAGTAGTATTCTAGCACCAATAACAAATTCCATGAGAGGGAAATAATTTTCATGGACTAGATCAGCGATAGAAAGATTTGAAATTTTGAAGAAGAAGATTATAGAAAGGCCAATTTTAACATTACCAGATTCTAACAAAGTGTTTGATGTTGATTTTGATGCTTCATTTGTGGGAATTGGTGTTATGTTGAGTTAAGAAGGAAATCCAATAGCATATTTTAGTGAAAAATTGAATGAGGTAAGGACAAAGTACTCTACTTATGATGTTGAACTCTATGAAATTATACAAGCATTAAGACTTTGGAGGCATTACCTAGTGCCTAAGGAGTTTATACTATTTACAGATCATGAAGCTTTGAAGTATGTGAATACACAAAAGAACTTGAATAGTAGGCATGCAACATAGGTTTATTTCTTATAGGGGTATACTTTTGTGTTGAAACATAAATTAGGGAAATAGAATCAATTAAATAGTGCATTGAGCAGGAGGGTAGCGTTATTAACTACTATGGTGAGTGAAGTAGTTGGATTTGAAGCTATTAAAGAATTAAATGATATTGATCCTTATTTTAGCAAGGTAGTTGAGAAGTGTAGGAATCCATTAACAAGTGGGATAAATGTTATTCATGATGAGTATCTTATGAAAGAGGGTTATTTATTCAAAGGGAAACAATTATACATTTCAGTTGGGTCTCTATGAGACAATATAATAAGAGAATTACATAGTGGTGGTTTAGCTGGACATTTTGGTAAGACTAAGATAAAAGCTTTGGTGGAGGAAAAATATTTTTGGCCAAAGATGAAGAGATATGTGACAAGGTATGTTTCAAGGTGTAGAATATGTCAATTAGCTAAAGGACATGCACAAAATACTAGAGTTTGCATGCCATTATGGGTTCCAAGAGGGCCATGAGCAGATTTGAGTATGAATTTTATGTTGTGATTGACAAAAAAATAAAGAGGTAATGATTTCATTTTTTTGTTGTAGACATAATTTATAGAATGGTTCATTTCATTGCATGTAAGAAAACCAATGATGCCACTAGAGTTGCAGAATTATTTTTGTATGGATATTGTGAGATTGCAGATGTTTCAAAAACTATTTCTTTAGATATGGACACAAAATTTCAAAGTCATTTTTGGATGACTTTTTGGAAGAATATGGGTACTAAGATATAATTTATTAGTGCATATCACCCACAAATAGATGGACAGACAGAAGTTGTGAACATGAGCTTGGAAAATTTATTAAGATGCATAGTGGGAGAGAAACCAAAGCAATGGGACTTGGCTTTACCACCAGCTGAGTTTGCATAGAAAATTTTAGTGAATAGATAAACAAAAAAGTTACCTTTTGAAATTGTTTATGGGATAAATCCTATGGGTATTTTATATTTGGTAAAATTTCCAATTACTGATCGAATTAGTGATGATGCAGAAGCGTTTGCTGAGCATATGCAATAGTTTCAAGAGTAAGAAGAAAGTTATAGGAAAGTAATGATAAATATAAAGAAATAATAGATATCAAAATAAAATCCAAGGTATTTGAAGAAGGAGAGTTGGTAATGATTTACTTGAGGAAAGTGATATTTTCAAAAGGCACATACAATAATTTGAAGTAGAAGAAAATTGGACCATGCAGAATTGTGAAGAAAATCAATGATAATACCTATGAGGTAAGTTTACCACAGAATTTTGATATATCTATGGTATTTAATGTTTTATATTTATGTGAATTTCATGGAAAAGATGGTGAAGATGAAGAAGTAAATTGGGAGCAGCAGGTTCCAAAGAAGAAGAAAGAAAAAAATAGTGTAGGTTTTGGATATGAAGAAAGTGAGCACACGGCAAGGGAATTATAATAGGTATTTGGTGTAGTGAGAAGGATTGCAATAAGAAGACAACACTTAGATTATAGAATATGAGCTAAAAAAGATTGATAAGTAAAAATGGTAGCAGTACAATCAGGGCAACTCGTAGGAGCTGAGTTGTTTTCAACCAAAGGAGAATGATGTAAAAAAATAGGCCAACCTTCTAGAGGCCATAAATTTTGACTCGTAACTCCGTTTGAGCTCTTTCACATGCCAAAATGACTGTATCAAAAAGGTTTTTATTGTCCTAGGTTGTTTTACTAGCCTATTAATGTTTTTGATATTTTTAAAAGGCCGTACATGATCATCTGAGGGTCTAAAATTATGATTTAATAATTTTTGTAGGTTTTTTCTATTTTTAGAACTAGAAGTCAAATTCAGTTGAATTTCAACCCATAGTCTAATTATAGTGTTTCGGATATTTCAGGAGATTTTTGGGCTATTTTGGAAGTTTTTGAAAATAGGTTTTTTTTTTTTTAGATTTTAGTTTTTTTTTTAAATTTTGAATGTAAACTCTAATTTCTAAGTTGAGGCTTATTTAAGCATGGTTTGGGTTTGTAATTATTTCAAGAAATCAATACGAATCAATTCTGATTATTTTTTCAAGATCTTGGCCTATTGGTAATTTTCTTGTTCTTGTTAGTTTTTTAGGTTCATTAAGCTATGTCATTTTCCTCATTGTTGGTCAAGTCAATCATCGTGGGAGTCACTTCCTTCAATTCAAATGTGTTCCCAACCTACCTAGCCACTGATTTGATATGTATTCAGTTGATTTCCTCCGTGAAATGCATCAGTAATAGTGCTAGGGTTTTGAAATTTTCTAGAAGCTAAATTCCATCGTTTCTCCTTCGTTCACTTTCTTCACAACTCGACTGCTAACATTAAGAATACTTGGCCCAACTATTTTGTATTGATGGAATACCAATATGTAAGGAATGTATTTAGTCACATATTATGGAAAATTTTTAACAATGTTTTAGCATTGAACACAAGCTTTTGCCAATAAGGTTTTAGTTCATTTTAAGTCATATTCCAAAATTTATTATGTAATGTAAAGAATACGGAGCCAACAAAATAAGATTATAATATTCTCATGTCGAATGCAAACTCTTTCTTGTCTCTTAAAGAACAACACATATTCAAAAGTTCTACTCACTTATATCTAACTAACAAATCAATAACATTATATAATAACCATATTCTAAAATTGTTACATATTCCAATTGCACTAAATAAATCAAAATAAAGTAGATAACAAAGTTCATCTAATATGAGAGATACTTAATTATAAATCACATTACTCTTTTGTAAAGTAGAACAAATCATGTTAACTACCATCTTATTGCTAAAAGTCAATTGATGGAGCTCTTGGGTGTAATTAGTTTATATAGTTTTCAAAACAAGCACTAAACCCCTAGATTTGTCCCTATATATAATTGTTAACTTCCAAAAATACTCAATCCTTATATGGGTATAAAAAATGCCATACAGTTATTGCTTATCCAACCACAAGGTGGAGTCATCATCAAATGCCTCTAAAAATGGCATGGGCCTTAGTAATACATAAAATGTAAGAAAGAAAATTATAAAAAGAACAATAAGTACATATTAGAAAGCATGTAGAAGACATGCTCTATTTAAGAAGCATTTCACTTCATGATATACAATAACAAGTATTTAAAAAAATTAGCTTGAATTTTTTTAATTGTGCATGTCTATAATAAATTGACAACTACTACATACTATTACATATCGATAAATCTTAATCATATCAAAATTAAATTCATTAACCATTTTAAATGACTTCTCCTTAGTCTTACACTTAAACATCTATCGTTACTTCTTTTTTATTTATGTTTTTACTAATTATTGCATCAGTTTTTACATATAAATGAAATGAAACTTACATATTGTAAATTATACATGTAAAAATAATGTGGGTCTTTAATCGAAATTGATATGTAACCTATCTTTTAAGATAGAGTGATAAATTTCTAAAGACTATCACATATATTGAGAATGAAGCAAGATATATACATCTATTAATATATGAATCAATTTACATGTTAAGGTTCTTGTATTTTTTAATTTTTAAATGTCAATTTACATGTCAATATAACCTTAACTTGAAATCATTTTTTTTTATAAAAATAAAAACATTGTAATTCATTTAGCATGAAGGGTTATTAAAATATTGCACATGATATTATTAACATTCTATTGAGCAATCACAATAAGAGTATGTATCATTGTTCAAATGCAGTATTTCCCATGGATTCGTTTTGATACATTACTCGAGGTTTTATATATTGGTGAAATTTTTATCATTTATGTAGATTATTATTTTTATACATTTTTTATAGAGTGGTTTCCACCATTTATGACTGATAATTAAATGGTATTTATTTATCCCTTCTAACAGTGAATAATGGCTCTTAGAGTTCACTTTGTTTTCTTTAAGTTTTAGATATTATTGACACTCTAGCAAAGCTAATAAAGTATATTTTTGATAGGTTATAGGTGTCAAAAACTGCAAAACCAAAGTGAGGAAATAAGAAATTAAGATTATGCAAACATAGTCATCAACTCATTTTGGACCCTCCCTATCCCCTACTAGAAACCTTCCAATTTTTTTGACAATCAACCTTGATCAGATCCACATTTTTTATGAGATTTATGAAAATTTTGGGTGCATATTTCCATGTATAAATTTAGATGATTCTCAATAAATCATAATATTAAATAGATACGCCTCTAAACATGCTATGTATATGACCTACTAAATTTGGAGTAATTTCACTATTTACATGTATATGTGATATTTAATTAAAATATTTTGGATATTGATATTACATTTAGTTATAATTCACTTATCTCCATTACATAAATTAGTAAAATGTCTTTGTTGTATGCTCCTTAAGGTTGAACATGAAGTGCCCTACACCCTTTAAGACTTATATCTTACCTATATTATGTTAGATCTCATTTTATTTTATATTTATAGGGTTAGTTACAATCCATACTTTTAAATCTAAAATTCATATTTTCTATTTTTCTTGTTTTGCTTAATCCTAAACCTTAAATCTTTCTAAAATTTTAGTGTAAAATTTTTATTTTTATTTTCTTTAGCCTTATTATTGACCGTTAATTTTTTTATTTTATTAAACCTTATTATTGACCATTGGAATTATTGTTTGAATACAAAATAATTGAAAAGAATTTTTTTAAACTAGTATAAAGATTTTCAAAATAAAAGAATATTTCTTAAAAAGAATTTTTACTCAAGTTACTTTTACTGCAACATATAGATTAAAAATATTAATAATTAAAAAATATTTTTAATTAAAAAAATAAACCTTTTAAATAAATATAAAAACAATTATATAAACTATATATATATATATATATATATATATATATATATATATATATATATATATATATATATATATATATATAAAACTTTCCCCGTGTCCCAAAATAAATAAATAAATAAAATAAAATAGTAATAATCAATTTGTAAGAGATCAATTAAGATTTTAATATTTTCAAATTTATCTACTTAAATTCAATTACAGGACAAAAACAACAAACATTTTATATTCTCAAATCACAAAATTTTCTACTAAAATTGAAATTAAACAAACAAACAATAACAACAACAACATCATCATAAAATTTTACATTCTCAAATCACAAACTTTTCTACTTTAATTACAAAAGTTGAAAAAGATAGGATCCTAAATTCCTAATGTAATGTAATTAATGTAATAAAAGTGTAGTCATAAATTATAACAATAAAATATGAATTATGACTGAGCATAACCCACTTCTTTATTCACACTTTAAGAATTTAAGAATTTTTATTCACACTTTTAGATCTAAAATTCATATTTTCTATTTTTCTTGATTTGCTTAATCCTAAACCTTAAATCTTTCTAAAATTTTAGTGTAAAATTTTTATTTTTATTTTCTTAAACCTTATTATTATGATAGTCAGCCTTGATCAGATTCACATTTTTTATGAGATTTATGATAATTTTGGGTGCATATTTCCATGTATAAATTTAGATGATTCTCAATAAATCATAATATTAAATAGATACGCCTTTAAACATGCTATGTATATGACCTACTAAATTTGGAGTAATTTCACAATTTAAATGTATATGTGATATTTAATTAAAATATTTTGGATATTGATATTACATTTAGTTGTAATTCACTTTTCTCTATTACATAAATTAGTAAAATCTCTTTGTTGTATGCTCCTTAAGGTTGAACATGAAGTGCCCTACACCCTTTAAGACTTATATCTTACCGACATTATGTTAGATCTCGTTTTATTTTATATTTATAGGGTTAGTTACAATCCATACTTTTAGATCTAAAATTCACATTTTCTATTTTTCTTGATTTGCTTAATCCTAAACCTTATATCTTTCTAAAATTTTAGTGTAATTTTTTTTTAAAAATTTTCTTAAACCTTATTATTGACCATTACAATTTTTATTTTTATTTTATTAAACCTTATTATTGACCATTGGAATTATTGTTTGAATACAAAATAATTGAATAGAAAATTTTTAAACTAGTACAGAAAATTTCAAAATAAAAAAAAAATATTTCTTAAAAAGAATTTTTATTCAAGTTACTTTTACTGCAACATATAGATTAAAAATATTAATAATTAGAAAATATTTTTAATTAAAATATATATATATATATATCCTCCCCCATGTCCCAAAATAAATAAAATAAAATAGTAATAATCAATTTGCAAGAGATTGATTAAGATTGTAATCTCCTCAAATTTATCTACTTAGATTCAATTTGAAGACAAAAACAATAAGCATTTTACATTCTCAAATCACAAACTTTTAAACTAAAATTCAAATTAAACAAACAAACAACAACAATAATAACAACAACAACATCATAACATTTTGCATTCTCAAATCACAAACTTTTCTACTTTAATTACAAAAGTTGAAAAAGATAGCATCCTAAATTTCTAATGTAATGTAATTAATGTAATAAACGTGTAGTCATAAATTATAGCAATAAAATATGAATTATGATTGAGCATAACCCACTTCTTTATTCACACATAATTACAAAAAACCCAAAAACACATATTGGAATAAATGAGACCTTGACTTATGCCCATAAAATATGAAATTTATCTTATTCACACTTTATTTTAAAAGGATTGGCATATCTATCTTAGATAAATTTATATAAAATACGCTGAGAGATCATTTTTGAGGCCTCAAGAATGATATCTTTCAACTTCTTTTGTATAGATTTATCTAAGATAGATAAACTAGTAAAAATTGTGTATTTTACGTATTTATTTAATATATAATATGAAAATTTTCATAAAACCTGAAATATATAATATACATCATATTAAATAATACAAAATTATAATATACATTACATGAAATCACCTAAAACTTTAATATACATAATCTAAATAGTTATTTAATACTCATCAAAATGTACCATACACATCACATAAAATGTTAAATAATGAATAAATAAACATCACATAAAATGTCAAATAGTGAATAAGTACATGATTTTTTTCATCATTACATGAATTTATTTTTCCTCTAGGAGTTTCAATCTCTCTTCCTCAACTTTCTATTTGGAAAATTGTTTTTCATTTTTAAGCTTCATAGAAGTCATATGTAAATGGAGGTAATATTCTTAGTCCTTCCAAGGACTTTACACAGGATATAGCCAAAAATGTTAAACATATTCTTTCTCTTTGACCTATATCAATTATGGATTTTTAAAGATTTAAACCTTGTGATTTATTTATTGTTAATTCCCAAGCCAACCATAAGGGTATTTGGGGTGTGTGTCCCATTTGTATTAGTGTAATTGGAACTATATATGGAGTTTCATCTTTAAACGATATTATTGAGTAACTATCAAAATCGACCATAACATATGTTGGATGTTCTGGTCGGGTACTCCTAGGTTTGTAGATTATACTTCTGATATACCCTAGAGATCCATTTACAAAACCTACTTCTATCCACAGATTGGATGTTAACATGACCCTTGCATCAATAACAATCAATAACTCCACATCAAGTTCATCATTTGGACCTCCCATTGGTGCATTGACATTTCCTACTTTGGTTGAAATGCTACATGTGCAAACAATCTTTTCAATGAATATAATTTTCTTTTATTATGGTTACACACATTATCAATTATGTAAATAAATTAATAAAATTGTCAAGATCTTCATTGGTGGCTCTATATATTCCAACATTAGTTCTGGTCATCAATATCTTCCAGTTATCTATTATTGTTTTTGCATCTTTCAAATTTTTGAGTATTTGACAAAACCTTTGTTGGTCATCACTTTCTCCTTCCTATCTAAATATCTTGTCCAAAGTAATAAGTATTTTGAATTCTTCCCGCAATAGTTTTGCTTTTTTGTTACTATTGTATGGTGGTCTATCACTAACAGGGGGAAGTTGACCCAAATCTCCAAGTAAAACAATAGATATACCACCAAAACTCATGTTTGGATTTTAAAAAAATGCTTGATGTAGTCTAGAATCTATGTTATGTAGCAACCTTTTTGCAATGAAACTCATTTCATCAATCAATATGTATTTTATGTGGCAGATGTCATCTTATAAACTTTTAAGTCTAGTTCTTTCTAATCTAAAAAACTCCAAAATTGGGATTTAAAGTTGTGCATGGATAGTCGAGGTACCAATATTGAATGCTTCAACTTTAGTTGGTGCAAGTAATAGAAGTGGAGATCGCTCTGGGAATGTTGCATCTTGAATAACTCAAATAATGGCACCTATCATATATGGTTTTCATGTTCCTATTGTTTCTTGGACTATCATACATAAGGGTGAAGTATTTTTACCTACATGATAATGTGTCATAACCATATCAAGTGATTTATTGTTTGACACCCAAGGTTTTAAAATTCATATTTTACGTTATAACATCATCTATAATAAATCCATGATCTTTCATGGTGCTTATGAATTTGATTGCTTTATTTGTGTGTTTTTCACCTCTATATTCATTATTCCATAATGATTGTCTATCAATATCTCTTCTTCCCAACATATCTATCTCAGTAACCTCGATAACCTGGCCACATTGTAGCCTAGTTATTATTTCTCACTCATGTTCCATTATGTTTTATCAAATAGGTTGCTTATCCTCATATTCAGTATCACTATGAATTTCAAAATCTTCTGTAATTATTCTTATTTCCACATGTCAATATTTATAATTGAATGAATCCCAATTTGATATTATTTTTCATCATCAATCCCAATATCTCTTTGTATATCATGAAATGGATTGTAAATTAATAACTCTAACAAAAAAATTAATCCATTTATTTGATTCATGCATAGTGATGAAGAAAAACCTAAGAAATACTCTCACAATAGCTGCAATACTCATTACTTATAATTTGCTATCCTTTTTCCACCTAGGATTATGTGTCCAAGATTTAGCTGCCTCAATAAGTGATGTGTTTTCCATGGAAAAAGGCCTATTCTTGTATCCATGAATGAACTACATTTTATGCTCTCCATGATCATCTTCTTCATTTTTTTCTACATGGTTAAACACCTAATATGAGACATTAAAGTTCATAAATACTCTACTACTCCCTATTAATAGAAGCTCCAACAACATGTGACATGTCTCTTGTGCCCTAATGTCTCTTTCAACAATTATCTCAGTTATAAGTCTTATATATGGTTTTCCTACTAATTCATCAAGCTTTTCAATGTTTTTAAGCTACATCAACATTTGATGATAAGTTTCAAAAATCTTATTTGCTTTTGTTGCATACTTAGAAATGTATTTAACCATAACATGTGTGGACAAAATAGGTTGCCAATTTACATTTTCTCTCCATAGATGTAATATATAATAATGTGTGTATTGACTCTATCATCATTTGTTGCAGACTCAAACTTTTTATCTCCTCTGTCTAAGCCTTCATATAATTTTGATCCACTAAGATTCAATGGCCATGATGCACCATACCTAAAATAAATAATAACTCAATTGTTAGTTCTTTTACAAATATTATTTATAATTTTTACATAAATATTTATATGATTGAAAATCTTACCTACAAACCATTTTTCCTATTTTATTACGTAGGCAAGCACCCTCTCTTCACATTTTATGTCATTTTACACAATTAAGTTGCTCTTCATAATCACGCTCCATATCCACCTATGTAATTTGTCTTGTATTTTGAAGACATGGATGTTGCATAAAATTTTGACATGCCTAAAATTAATTATGTATAAAATTTTTTTAGTTACATTGATAAAATATATACATTATATAAAACATAGATTACCTAATGATTGACAACATACCTGTATGTTTCGTTGGTGTGGATCTTCCCGATAATTCTAAGCATGAACAATAAAATAGAAGTAATTCTTAGTAGTTTTTCATTCAAAATAGTTTTTTGAATCAAGGTTATCCATATTTGGTGCTCCATCTAACCATATGAATCTATGCATATGTGGTGTACCTCTATGTTACCATCATATCTAGACCAATAATCTTTTACTTTCATTATTTTTTGCAATTTATCCTTTCAAAAAATTGAATGTCATAAGTGCATATAGTGTGCCACTATATGAGGATAATCAATAATATTCTATCTTCACCAATTTTGGGCTTCTCATGGATCTGTTGGTAGAGTTATTTGTATTAGTGCATGTAGATCAGGGCAATACATGTTAGATTCACTCAATGTGAAGAAAATGGTAGGTTGCCCAATTTGATGAAACATATCCATTAATTCCCCACAAAAATTTTCCCAATATGACCTTGTACTCCTCAATGAGGTTCTAAAATGCATCAAATGGTCTGCTAGATAGGAGTGGGGTACATTATACATACGCTCACATAACTCAATAATAATGATTGGCATCTCTTGAAGGCTTTTTTTCATGAACATTGCACTTGAATTTTGTGTATGATGTCTTATGATCATGTAATATCTAAATCATGGATGCCAGCCAAAATGGTGATCCATTTATCAAAATAGATGTTTAATAAATTCATGCATATGTACTCATTTCAATCATGGTTTTATCCAATCACATCTTTCATCAAGAAAGAATTTTGGTAATGCCATATCAAGTAATCCAAATGTGATAAACTCATTTATAGGAGATGCTCCAATCCCTGAACAATCAATCAATGATCCAAGATCTGTAATATGGTTATTTACCTGCACATGGATTAATTCCATCTCCTTGGTGTATTAGAGGGTTTAGAGCAGTTTTTTCTTAGTGGTGAATCTTTTTTAGTCTATGAATATTCCATTTTTTGAAGTTGCATTTGGTGATTTTTGTGGAGTGGCTGATAGGGTAGGATCGCCTAAAATTTTGGGGTCAAAGTTAATTTCGAGGAGAGATTTGGCTACATTTAAATATAAATTTTTTCATATAAATTTAATTTGTCAATACCTCGAAATCCAATCCAGAGGAGTTTCTCATATACCGTCGAGTGACTTTAAGAATTTTTTTGACAATTTAAATATCAGGTTTGAGGAGGGCTTCAAGAATCAACAGTTTTCAGCAAGGTATGAAATGATTTTTTTACAATATAATTTATTAGTATTTTTAAACTATAATTCCAATTATTGCTCTTTAAGTGCCATCATGGCAATTAAACATGAGGGCATCCAATGATAGCCTATGAGTTCCTGGCTGCATCCTAGGAGTGTGGGCGCCTGATGGCAACCTATAGGTGCTTGACTGCAGTCTGTCGATTCTTGATGGCAACATGCAGGTGGATGACAGTAGGTTATGGGTGGACGATGACAAGATACCTATGGGTAGATAACAATAAACTATAGGTGGATGCTGGTAGCGTGTAGGTGAATGCCGACAACGTATAAGTGGATTTCAGTAGCCTACAGGGAGACACTAATGCCTATGGGTGGATACTAGTTGTCTCTAGTTAGATGTCAATAGTCTATGGGTGGGCACTAGTTTTCTCCAATTGGACATTGGCAAGCTGTGGTTAAGCACCCACAGGGTGCCATCAGGCACCAATAGGCTGCAGTCGAATGCTAGTAGGTTGTCATCAGATGTCAGTAGGTTGCAGTTGGGTGCCCATAGGCTACCATCAGATGCCATCATATTTGATTATTGTCGTGATTCCTTATTCATCTACCAAGCGTCTTTATTTGTTATCAATTGTCTTCATTTTTCTGTTGATCATCTTTTACCTATGGCTTTGCAGGCTTGATTATATGGCTTCTACTGAAAACATTAAGGCCTCCAAAAAATTTAAAAAATAAAATAACATATTATCTTATTTTAGCCAGACACCAAACATAAGTATTAAATTTTCAATTAACTAGTGCTTTTTATTTATTAGCTTGTGTTAAAGTTAAATAATGATTAAAAAGAACCGAATAACAATTCTATTTTGGCATTCAGAAATAACATCAATAACATCATCAAGTTGTATACATCTCTTAATATCTAAATCAATTGAAAAATTATATAAAAACAATGATCCAATTGACAAAGAATACATCGAACAAAAAGCTATTAAATCTCTTAAACTAATTATAATTAAACTTAAAAATAATACTCAATATTATGTATAATTAAAATTTATATACATATAAACCTTGTAAAATTATAATTTTTTTTATTAAATTGGATAAAAAGATACTTTTAATCGACACTATGAACTGCTCTAAAACACAAACAAAAATCCAATCTTTAAAAATTAAAAAATAACACTCCCCCTCCTCCCGTAAAAAAAAAAACGAGAAAAGAGCGACAATAACACCATAAATTAAAAGAACAAAGTAAAACAATTTAAAACTTGCATCAAATCTCCAAACATCTATCCAACAAAAAGCTACACCCTTCCGCAGAATTTCTACCAACATGTAAAAGGAGACCAAAATAAAAACAGAACAAAAATTAAAAATCTCAGTGGACAAGTCTCTGAAAAAGGCCACCACCAATTGCTGACCATAAAATCAAACTCTATTTTTTTTTTATCAATTTAAGTTCTTTTATGATATTATCTTTTCAACTCTATTTTCAAATATTCGCCGACCATAAAATCAAACCGTGTCTAGCTTTGATGCATCCATTGTCAAATATTCCCCGACTGCCTTAGTCGCCACGCAATTTATGTTATTGTATTTTGGAAAATGTAAACTCAACGAATCAATTGTTAAATTTGTTGTGGAAATTGTGTCAACGTCAAATCAATTTTGTTCCGATTTTGAATATTCTTTGACTATTTTAATAGTTAAGTAATTTATGTGATAATTAAATTAATATATTTTATTAAATGTAAATTTAAACTAATCAATACTTTTAACTTTATTGTGAAAATTGTGTCAATATCAAATCAACCTTGATCTGGCTTTGAATATTCTCACTACTTTAATCATTACACAATTTATGTGATAATTATGTGAATATATTTTGGAAAATAGGAATTCAATGAATTGAAACAATTTTTAAATTTGATATCAAACTTGTGTCAACTTCATTTACCATTTCCGAGAAGCTTCCTCCAAACATTTTTTTCTACTTAAATTCCAAAAAGAAAAAAAAAGCATTTTAGGCAACACTGCATTCAATGATTATTAAAAGAAAAAAAAGGTTTGTTGCGGAATGTTTTTAGATTTTTTCCAGACATATGTAATTAATTTTTAAAAGATTATTAAAAGATTTTGTCGTGGAATGTTTTTAGATTTGTTTGTGGAATGTTTTTTATTTTTTTTTCATACATATGGAAATAATTCAAGTTTTGTCTCCATCTTCTTATATATATAATTTAATATTTTCATAAAATTATTAATGTACATAATTTTAAAAAGTTCATTTTCTTAAGTTGTTAATTAATAATATTTCAAGGTATTCATTTATTTATTCTTTATTATTGTAGATAATATTAAGAATTTTATTTTTTAAGTTGTTAATTAATAATATTTTAAAGTATTTGTTTATATATAGATTATTAATTTAAATTAAATTTTATTGATGTATTTTTCTATTTTCGACGATCTTTGTTCTTATCATTTTTAAAATATTTCCTCCCTCTCTATTCTCTATGTTTTAGCATGGAGGGTTATTAAAAGATTGCATGTGATATTAATAACATTTTATTAAGTAATCAAAGTATTTATCATTGTATAAAAGTGGTATTTTCCATAGATTCTTTTTGATACATGACCAGAGATTTTGTATATTGATGAAATTTTAATCATTTATACAGATTATTATTTTTATACAAATTTTATTGAATGGTTTCCATCATTTATAACTGATAATTAGATGGTCTTTATTTATCCCTTCTAATGCTAAACAACAGCTTTTTGAGTTCACTTTATTTTCTTTAAGTTTTAGATATTATTGATACTCTAGTAAGGATAATAAAGTAGATTTTTGATAGGTTATAGGTATCACAAACTGTAAAATCAATGTGAGGAAATAAGAAATTAGGTTATGCAAACATAGTCGTCAACTCATTTTCGACCCTCCCTGCCTCTTACTAGAAACCTTCCAATTTTTTTGACTATTTTTCTGAGAGCAGGAATATAAACCTGATAACCTTTAGAAGTTTCACTATACCCAACAAGGATACCCTTCTCTGCAGTAGGTTCCAACTTGGTTCTCTTCTCATCAGGAATGTGACAATACACAAGACATCCAAAGATGCGAATGTGCCCCAAATATGGTTTCTTACCAGTGAAGGCCTCTTCTGGAGTCAATTTTCCCAACACTTTGTGAGGGCTCCTATTCTAAAAATACACAGCTATGTTGCAAGCTTCTGCCCATAAGAACCAAGGCAGATTCTGATCATGAAGCATGGCCTTGGCTGCTCCAATGATAGCTCTATTCTTCTGTTCAGCAACCCCATTCTGTTGAGGGTTGTACAAAACTATCAACTCTTTCTTGATACCTTCTTGAGCACAAAAATCTTTGAAGGCATTCGAGGTATACTCGCCTCCATTATCAGACCTTAGTATCTTGATCTTCTTCCCAGTTTGGTTCTCCATGAGAGCCTTAAACTCTTTGAACCTACTAAAGATCTCATCTTTATTCTTCATGAAATATATCCACGTCTTCTTGTAGAAATCATCAATGAAGGTAACATAATACTCATATCTATTTAAAGATGTTGTTGACATAGGTCCACACACATCTGAGTGTACAAGATCCAAAATCCCTTTGGATCTAGTGTCGTTGCTTGGGAAATTGGTTTTAGCATATTTCCCAAGAGCACAACCCTTGCACACCTCATGCTATTTTGTCTTCATCTCAGGTAGCCCCGTCACTATTTCCTTAAGAATATTAAGTGCTTCATGGTGAAGGTGAGCCATCCTCCTGTGCCACAATTCTCCTATCCCTTTACATCTACTAACCAATGCATGTGATGGCTCAAACTGTAACTGAAATAGGCTGCCATACATGACACCAATCACTTTTGCAATCTTGGAATATTTGGGACGAATATAGACTTGAACTTGAGAGACAGACAATGAGCGAAAAATCATTCTCAAATTTTGATGCAAACTCATCCACCTCCACTGTAGCAACAAATTACTTCTTTTGCTTGTCCTTATTTTTCTTATTCAGACATTGACTGGCATAGTGACTCATCTGGTGGCAGTAAAAACATTTAATCTTGCTCAGATCTTTCTTCTTCTGACTCTTGGAAGAAGAACCTTTAGATTGATCTTTATTGGAATTCTTCTTACCCTTGCTTGCAAGAGCAAGATTTTCTTCATCTTGACCCTTCTTTGTCTAATCTCCCTGATGAGCACCTTCACGGATCTCCTCCTGAACAAAATCATCCCAAGGTCTTTCCCAATCAAGTAGCCGATCTCTGCCAACAACACACTTGACAAAAACTTCCCAGTGCTTTGAAAAACCATTCAAGGCTATACACACCAACTCATCTTCTGTAATCATCTCTCCAACAACAACAAGCTCATCCCTGACCTGTGTCAGCTTGGAAAAGTAAGAGGTCACACTCTCACCTTTGGACATCTTGGTATTATGCAATTTGTCATTGAGCATCATCTTACGACTCTAATAGTTTCTCTAATAAAGTTTTGTGAGTGAATCCCACATCTCCTTGGCGGTGTCTTTCCCTGATAAATGAGGAATTAAATGATCTCTTACTCCATCCAGGATAATCCTCTGAGCCTTCGCCTCTTTAACTTCATGTGAATCTATGGAAACAAGATCATTTGTTGGTGGAGTCACTTCTGTGCTAGCATAGATCCACAACCTGTTCTCCTTGAGAATAGATGTAATCTGAACCTTCCACTACAAGAAGTTAGACACACCCTCGAACCTGTCCTTGTATCAAACGTTGGTTGCCATAGCTACAAAAAGAACTGAGGATGAAAGAACTTATTCTTTTCTTGAAATTTTTGTTATAAATCTTGGCTTTGTATTCAGAGTCTAGAGCTCTAATACCATATTAATTTTTATAACCCAGCAGCAAATTAAATCCACAATAAATTCACAGACATAAATCTGATTTATAATGATTAATACAACTGGGTTAATTAACAACTAATGACAGCGGAAGAAAAAATAACAATAAGCCAAAAAAAAGACAATAACATAGATATACCTAGGAAACCCCAATGCGGGGAAAAACCTGCAAATGTTGGATCTTTTATTCAGCCTAACAGCAAAATTTTCTTTTGCAAAAATACAATGTCTAAGTTTGCTACAACAATCTTACTTTTATAGAGAGCCTAGCTGCTTAAATTAGCGTGCAAGAAAAATAAGCTTTCCTTAGCATGCGAGAAAGAGAAGCTTTCATTAGCATGAAAGAAAAAGAAGCTTTCCTTGATTTCTTTGGCTTTTCTATTTTTACAGATAAAATCACACTAGGAGTTATCTCATCCTTACAAACTTAGAAACATTCTAGAAACTACTGTTGCTGAAAATCCAACTCGAATTGTTTTAAAGCATATCTAATCTTGAGTTTCTTTAAAACAATTCCACATTCCACCTTTTGAGCTATAAAAATCAACACATGGGACATACGATGTTGAACAACAGTGTACGGGTGGTCTGCCTGTGTTATCGATACAAAACTATCTTCGGAAGTAAATGTATTAAAAACTATCATGTGGCCAAGAATCACTTGTAATACTGAAAAATAAATTATATGAATTTAAGATATGAACGGAGTGGCATATGAATTCCTAAAATATATATAGAGAAATAAAATTTGATGAGATGAGCTTTGTAAGTCCCAAAATATTAAGTTATATAAACAATATTACTAGAGGTATTTAATGACAAATACATTAGATGTTATTCAATCATACTTGTTGATGATACAGTCAAAATATTTTTCATTGGTGACATATCAATACATAGAAAATTTATTTGGTCATATATTATCATAATAATTTAACACCATTATAATATTGAACATAAACTTTCGCTAGCAAGGTTTTAATTTATTATAAATCATCTTTAAGAATTATGTAATGTAAAGAATATCTAGTCAACAAAATACGATTGAAATTTTTTTATGTTGAGATAAATTTTTTTTATGTTTCTTGAAGAACAATACACATTTAAAATATTTATGCTTTTGTATCCAACTAACAATTTAACAACATTGTATACTAAGTATATTCTAAAATTATTAAATATTCCAATTATATTTAAGTAAAACAAAACAAACTACATAAAAAAATTTATTTAATATGAACGATATTTAATTATAACTCATATTACCTTTTTGTAAAGGAGAAAAAATCATGTTAACTACCATCTTATTGATAAAAGTCAGTTAATGGAGCTATTGGGTGCAATTAGTTTCCCTCATGCAATTCTAGACAAGGTGCAAATAAAGAATAGTAATATTAATAGGGACATTATGTTTTTGAAATGTTTAGTCAAAATAATGGAACAAGATTTACATATATCACCTTATTGGCCTTGGAATCCAATTAGAGTTCCTTTTGTCTTTGTACTTTTCTCACTGTTGTGCATCAAATATAACCCAAAAAAAAGGTTTAGTGTGAAAATGTTTTTACATATTTTAAGAGAAAGGACAAGTGTAAAGTTATATGGTCAAATTGCATCTTATTTTATTAGTCCTTGCCATGGTAGGATATCATAGAAATCACTTTTTAATTATGACATGTTTATTTAGTGAAGTAATTTTTTAAAAATACATATGATTTTAATAATGAAAAAGTTTTTGTAAAGTTTTTTCATATAAATATTGGAATATTTCCAAGGGTGTTGTTTGGAAATATTCATGTGACTATAATACAATTGTAAATATTATTAATAAGATAGAATTTTCATAGCATTTTAAAAATATTTTGGCATTAATTCCTTAAACTCTTGATAGTGAAGATGAGCCAAAAGTATGACACAACTCACAAAGCCCATCAACAAATCAAAGGCATGTGGGTTAATGACGAAGCCAATGGCCAATGCAAAGCCCAAAAACATAAGGCAACAATAAGTGGCAAAGGCCTAAGGCCAAGGTGCATCTAAAAGTAAAGCGAAGATAAATAGACGTGGTCAATAGAATTACAACCATTCAATCACAACATGGATTCTTTGCAAAGCAATGCAAAATAAAATAGTTTATTTGGTACTTTTCATTAAAAAGGAAACTTGATTTGTGTATAAACATGGCATGTACTTTTCATTAAATTTAAATGATTTGTGACTCCACTTATTCTCGATCTCATTTTATTTCTCCTTGACTCTATTTTGTGAATTTTTTTTGCTGTATAAATGTGTTAAGATTAATCTATTTAAACCAATGTACACTAGTCGTTAGCTAATACAAAATAAAAAGTTTTTCTTACTCAATAATTAAGGATAGCAAGTACAATTTAATATATTGATTTCAATGAAATTATATAGTTAATTAAATCATGGAAACGAGTCTATGATATGCCGAGTACATACTCCAACTTGGAATCAAGCAACACACACACACACACACACAACTCCTCAGCGTCTTCATGGAACCTGAAAAATATTATTTCAAATTATCTTTAGATATTTTTTTAGAATTACAATTATTTTTGAAAGCTGAGACTTTTCGGTTTAAAAAGATAGCTTGACAGATACGAGAACTAAATGCACAATGCAACCAACATTACCATTTGGCATAGAATTGGCCGATTTAATTCTTCATAAAATCTTTTTTTTATTTGGTTATATATAAATTTTTTTATTAAATTTATTGAAAATTGTTCTTCCCTTCTTTTTATCTTGATAAACAAGTATTGTATAAACCAATAATATTAATAAAAAAATTTAATATTGTGAATAATTTTAAAATATAAATAGATTTTATGTGGTTCAATAACTTTATATAATATTTTTAAAAATAAAATTTATTTCAAAACCCAAAAAATAAAATAAAAATGAATATGATGGAACCCTTTAATTTCAATAGATGAATCATTTGTAAATTTTTAGAACGTGTTCCCTTTGACATATTGGTGTGGCTCTAATTTTCCAACTGGGTAACACTTATAGCATGTACTTCATTTATCATGACTAATCATTTCCTCGTATGGTCAAAAGTCATTTCTGGACAGCCCATGGTAAATTTTTCCCCAAAAAGAAAGACGCTACCGCAATGGTGAGTTGAAAAGGAAATCACAATATTCATAATGTTTCTAGTTCCACAGACCAGGAGAGAAAAAATAAATAAAAATAAACCTTTTTTAATCATAACTATTTTCTATTATATTAGCCATATTGTAGATTTCTTAAATTATTCGTAAAAGGTTCTCACTAGCTCATAATTATCTCCACTAGTTATGTAGCTATTGTTCTAATCAAGAGGCATGTTGAACATGAACAATTGTTGTATTACACTCATCATCATTGTTTCCCTCAATTGTTTGCTTGAGTGATTGAATAATTGGAATGATAAGTTCTGTGATGTCTTGTTTTATTATTTATAACCCTCGATTGTTATAATTATCTTTTGTGAACATTTGTGTTTAAATCCTTTTTTTTATAATAGTCTTTGAATAAGAATTATACTTTTTATAATATTATTTGTAGCATAATAGTCATTTATGATTGATTATTTTATTTTATTTTTAATTGGTATAGTTATTATACTTAGTGAACTAAACTTTAACCTTAGGATGTGATAAAAAAAAACATTATTAAAAAAATTATTCATGTCATCCCTAGACCCACTTATACCTACTAGAACAAAGCTATTTTTTTCTAATTTGCCATCAGTATTTTCAGTATTCATTGACTTGTAATTTACTATGTTTGGAAGGATGTTAAAAATATAAAATGTAAGAAGCAAATAATTTAGTTATAAAATAATAATACAGGACTAAGATTGAGGTTGTAAAAATGACTGCGTGATTATCTGATGATGTTGTGAATCAATAATAGGTTTTTGTTTCAAATCTGGGATAAAGCCATTAGAATTAAATAGGAGATGATGTGTTGGTGTCTCTAGAGAGTGCTGACGTCTGATTTGGACTTACTCTCTATGATTAATATGGAAGGTTTGCCTTCAACTGTGTGACCCATTTAACTATGTGGGGGCTCTCGATCCATCACAAAAACCATGGTATACATTATTCTTCACCAAAACCTAGCTCAATGACATAAGAGGATGAATAAAATCATAGAGTAAAAAAAGGTTAGTAGTTGAAGTTGTATTTGACCTCAACACCCTTTATGTTGAGCATTGCCTACATACTAATACTCTGAAGAGTGATCAAAATCTATGTATTTCTCTCATGCTATAGTGGTGTGTGTAAAAGACTAATACAAAGTGTTAAATGGTAATGCAATCCTAGTGTGTTAAGATACTTCAACAGTGCCCTATGAACTTGGAGGTGTATGCAGACTTAGCTCAAGACAACTAGAGCTATGTGTACTCTAAATTGGAAAAAATAGGTGTTATTATCTCAATGTGCAGTTAGATGTTTTAGTGTTTCTCAATCATGAGCTTCTAGTAGATAATGACTTGAAAATATGGCTTTATAGTGAATATTTTAAAATTCCTTTAGATAGGGCTTGGAATTGTGCTGGATGACCCATTTAGTGAATTTGAATTTCAGAAAATGCATGTTATTTGACGAGAGGACGCAACTAGCAAAATTTTATAATAATGAGTGGAATAGTCTAAATAGGACGGTCTTGTTCGGAGGCAAAGAAAGTTAAAATAGAAATGTGGATCACTCTAAAAGTGAGCTTATGATGTTGAATAGGGATATTTAGAATCATAATTCACTTAAGATGTTCTCTGTATAAGAAAGGGTGAAGTTGTTTTTCTAGATAATTTTATGTGCTGGATATCAATATGGCTATGTAAAAACGATTTAAAAAGATGCATGCATTATTTTAATATTTTTTTCAATTTATTTGGTAAATTATTTAAAACTATGTATTTTACACCTTTTTAAGATTAATATCGCTACGTAAAAATGATTAAAAAATGTTATTTATTTATTTATTAATTTTTCTTTTTTAAAATTTAATAGTATATATTATGTGCCTTACATTTTTTCTTCCTAAATCTATATTCAACTCATAGTTATTATTTAAATTATTTTTTAAACCATTTAAATTTTTGATGAAACATTTAATTGTTTTTCTATATTAATTGATTTTTTAATTTATTTAATAAATAATTCCAATATTTTCCTTTCCATTTATTTTGAAGCCAATAATTATTGGTTAAACTATTTTTGAAACCAATCGAAGCTTTTTGTTTTGTCACCTTCTCCCTTTTAAGGGATACCTCGCGATTTAACAATCCCTAGATAATATTTTATATTGAAAAAAATAATAATATAATAATTTAAAAAGTTATTGGAAATGAAATAAAGCAAATTATAAATAGATTTATCATTAAATAGAAATAAAGTAAATTATAAATAAACTTGCCAGTTAAATTGAAAATAGTGGCAAGGCTTTTTGATCTAGAAAAAACTTAAAAAAAAAGTGGCGACGCAGAATTTTGTTAAGTGTTGATTTTTGTAGCTCGAAAGGTGGAATGTGGAATTGTTTTAAAGCAACTCAAGATTAGATTTGCTTTAAAACAATTCGAGTTGGATTTTCAACAACAATAGTTTCTATTCTTTAAATAGAATGTTTCTGAGTTTGTAAGGATAAGATAAATCCTAGAGTGATTTTATGTGTAAAAAGGAAAAAGCCAAAGAAAGCAAGAGAAGTTTCTTTTCCTTGCATGCTAAGTAAAGCAACGAGAAAAGTTTCTTTTCTTGCACGCTAAGTAAAGCAGCGAGAAAAGTTTCTTTTCTTGCACGCTAAGTAAAGCAGCTAAACTCTCCTATAAAAGTAAGATTGTTGTAGCAAACTCACACATTTTATTTTTTTGAAAGAAAAGTTCGCTGTTAGGCTAAATAGAAGATCCAACATTTGCAGGTTTTTCCCCGCATTGGGGTTTCTTGGGTATATCTGTGTTATTGTCTTTTTGTATTGGCTTATTGTTATTTTTGCTTCCGCTGTTATTAGTTGTTAATTAACCCATTTGTATTAATCGTTATAAATCAGATTTATGTCTGTAAATTTATTGTGGAATTAATCTATTGCTGGGTTATAGAAATTAACATGGTATCACAGCTCTAGACTCTGAATACGAAGCCAAGATTTGTAACACAGATTTCAAGAAAAAAAAATCAGTTCTTTCATCCTTAGTTCTTTTTGTGACTATGGTAACCAAATTTCGATATGAGGACAAGCTCGAGGGTGTGTCTAACTTCTTGCAGTGGAAGGTTCGAATTACATCTGTTCTCAAAGAGAACAGGGTGTGGATCTATGCTAGCACAAAAGTGACTCCACCAACAAATGATCCTATTGCTTTAGATTCACATGAAGTTAAAGAGGCCAAAGCTCAGAGGATTATCCTGGATGGAGTAAGAGATCATTTAATTCCTCATTTATCGGGGAAAGACACCACCAAGGAGATGTGGGATTCACTCACAAAACTTTATCAGAGCGACTATCAGAGTCGTAAGATGATGCTCAAGGACAAATTGCATAATACCAAGATGTCAAAAGGCGAGAGTGTGACCTCTTACTTGTCCAAGCTGACACAGGTCAGGGATGAGCTTGCTGCTGTTGGAGAGATGATTACAGAAGATGAGTTGGTGCGTATAGCCTTGAATGGTTTTTCAAAGCATTGGGAAGTGTTTGTCAAGTGTGTTGTTGGCAGAGATCGACTACCTGATTGGGCAAGACTTTGGGATGATTTTGTTTAGGAGGAGATCTGTGAAGGTGCTCATCGAGGAGATCAGACAAAGAAGGGTCAAGATTAAGAAAATCTTGCTCTTGCAAGCAAGGGTAAGAAGAAGTCCAATAAATAGAAATCAGAAGGTTCTTCTTCCAAGAGTGGGAAGAAGAAAGATCTGAGCAAGATTAAATGTTTTTGCTGCCATCAGATCGGTCACTATGCTAGTCAATGTCCAAATAAGAAAAATAAGAACAAGCAAAAGAAGCAATTTGCTGCTACAGCAGAGGTGGACGAGTTTGCATCAAAATTTGAGAATGAGTTTTCACTCATTTCCTGTCTCTCAAGTTCAAGTGCCAACAGAGTATGGTATATTGACAGTGGGGCTTCTCGCCACATGACGGGAGTCAAAGAATGTTTCACCAAGTTGGAGGAGAAGAAGCTGGATTTCTATATTGAGCTCGGAGATAATGCCAAGTACCATGCAACTGGTATTGGCACAGTCAAGTTTCAGAGGGAGTCTGGCAAACCTTTGTTGGTGGAGGATGTGTTGTATGTCCCTGGCATGACAAAGAATTTAATCTCAGTTTATGCCTTCGAAGACAAGGGTTACATCGTGACCTTTGAGAGGGGAAAAGTCTATATTCGTCCCAAAGATATCAAGATTGCAAAAGTGATTGGTGTCAGGGATGGCAGCTTGTTTCGGTTATAGTTTGAGCCAGCACATGCGTTGGTTAGTAGCTGTAAAGGCATAGGAGAATTGTGGCACAGGAGGATGGCTCACCTTCACCATGGAGCACTTAATATTCTTAAGGAAATAGTGACGGGGCTGCCTGAGATGAAGACAAAACAACATGAGGTGTGCAAGGGTTGTGCTCTTGGGAAATATGCTAAAACCAATTTTCCAAGCAGCGACACTAGATCCGAAGGGATTTTGTATCTCGTACACTCAGATGTGTGTGGACCTATGTCAACAACATTCTTAAATAGATATGAGTATTATGTTACCTTCATTGAAGATTTCTCTAGGAAGACGTGGATATATTTCATGAAGAATAAAGATGAGGTCTTCAGTAGGTTCAAAGAGTTTAAGGCTCTCGTGGAGAACCAAACTAGGAAGAAGATCAAGATACTAAGGTCTGATAATGGAGGCGAGTATACCTCGAATGCCTTCAAAAAATTTTGTGCTCAGGAAGGTATCAAAAAAGAGTTGATAGTTCCGTACAACCCTCAACTGAATGGGGTTGCTGAACAAAAGAATAGAGCTATCATTGGAGCAGCCAAGGCCATGCTTCATGATCAGGTTCTGCGTTGGTTCTTATGGGTAGAAGCTTGCAACACAGCTGTGTATTTCCAGAATAGGAGCCCTCACAAAGTGTTGGGCAAATTGACTCCAGAAGAGGCATTCACTAGTAAGAAACCAGATTTGGGGCACATTTGCATCTTTGGATGTCTTGTGTATTGCCACATTCCTACAGATGAACAAATTGCAGATATCCTGACGAAGGCCTTGATGAAGAGCAAGTTTGAATTCTTTAGGGACAAGCTGGGTGTGGTGCAGAACACCTTCCTCGCTAAGAGGGAGTGTTCATTTTTGTAGCTTGAAAGGTGGAATGTAAAATTGTTTAAAGCAACTCAAGATTAGATATGCTTTAAAACAATTCGAGTTGGATTTTCAGCAACAGTAATTTCTATTCTTTAAATAGAATGTTTCTGAGTTTGTAAGGATAAGATAAATCCTAGAGTGATTTTATGTGTAAAAAGGAAAAAGCCAAAGAAAGCAAGATAAGTTTCTTTTCCTTGCACGCTAAATAAAGTAGCAAGAAAAGTTTTTTTTCTTGCACACTAAATAAAGCAGCAAGAAAAGTTTCTTTTCTTGCACGCTAAGTAAAGCATCAAGAAAAGTTTCTTTTCTTGCACGCTAAGTAAAGCAACTAGGCTCTCTTATAAAAGTAAGATTGCTGTAGCAAACTCATACATTGTATTTTTTCGAAACAAAAGTTGGCTGTTATGCTGAATAGAAGATCCAACATTTGCAGGTTTTTCCCTGCATTGGGGTTCCCTGGGTATATCTGTGTTATTGTCTTTTTGTATTGGCTTATTGTTATTTTTGCTTCCTCTGTTATTAGTTGTTAATTAACCCAGTTGTATTAATTGTTGTAAATCAGATTTATGTCTGTGAATTTATTGTGGAATTAATCTGTTGCTGGGTTATAAAAATTAACATTAAGGGGGAGTGAATTTGTTGCAGGAATGGAGAATTTGGTGCAAAGGCAAAGGCGATGGCAAGAGGATGATGCTCTTGCAGTGTTAAGTGGTATGAAGGCAACGTTAAACCAAAAATTTTCAGATTTACCGAAAGAGACAAAGGATAAGATTGAAGCAGCTGTGAGAAAATTGAAGCCGCTTTGCCCAAACTGTCTGTCAAAGGATTGTAAATACAGGTATCTGAACAATAAAGGTCGCTCCAAATCCATACAGCCCAGATTCTTATGTCGTACATGCCATGCCCAATTCACTCTCGGAGGAAAAAGGTACCACTCTACACTCTACTGCTCTCCATACACTAGTTATTCTCTTAATAGTGAAATGCCTCTGCCAAACACTATCATTTGCTCTCAAGATTTCACTCAACTTCCCAAAGAATTGGGTGTGCATACAATGGCGAATAATAATGATGATGCAGACGCAGATGTAAATAATTTATTTATTCCCTGTGTTATTCTAGACAATTCAGCGTGGGCTAATCCAATCACAAATACAAACAGCGAGCAATATCTAAGTCTGCCTCTGGAAAATGTTTTTGGAAATAATTTGGATGGCTTCGGAATGGTTGAGCAAAGAGAGTGGAATAATCCTCCGCAATGTACTCACAACTCTCCATTGACGAACTGGTCGAGTTGCATATATCCGATGCAAGCAATGCCAATCGCATCAGCAGGAGGAGGAGAAAGCATAGGTTATTTAATGGACAACAGTCTCAACGAAGCAGTAGGACTACCCCAATTTTTGTTAGGGAATCCTCTATTTTAGACCCTCAATTAAGCAACGATGAGGTATTTTGTAGTTATTTAATTATGGAACATCAAATGACTCCACCCAGGAATTCTGGTGTTGATGGATTGGTATAAATCAGACATTATCATTATGATTATGAATATGTTTTTGTTCTTTCAAATCCAACTTCCATTCATATTGACTTAAAATTTAATCCATTTCACCCTGCAATCTATAACATATAAACTGTGGAAATACTCTCTTATTAATAAGTAAAAGAGTGTTTTGTCTTGCCTTGTTTTTGTTTTTATTTTTCTTCCTCTGCTGCTGCTTATCAATTGCAGGCCACAATTCTGAGTGAAAGGAAGAATTATTATACATGAATATTTTTTTATAAAAATTTTAAGAAGCTTCAAGATATTATAAAAAATAAAAATACATAAAAATTATGATAATAAGATAGTCTTTTAGTATTCAGTGTTTATATTAAAATATTACCTTTTTGCAGAACCTTTCCTACAATTCTAATAGTTTAGATGTTTAAAGATTTTTTTTTAATAAATACAATTTAATTATTTTATAATTAAATTAAAATAGTTTTATTTATTATAATTTTTAAATATATTATATTTTCATTATAATTTTTTTTTTAACAAAGATTTTGTAAATTTTCATAATATATAATTTTTTAAAGCAATTGTTATTCTCATAATAAGAAGTGAAAGAAGGGTGTCAATTCCTGTTCTCATAATAATCAAGTTATTAATATTGTATTTGGTTGTAATCTATTTATATCTACGATTTCTATTTATTATTCCTCCTTAAGATTTTATAATTTGGTGAACACGAGCTATCATATACACCTTTATGTTTATATCTTATCTATATTTTGTTATATTTCAATTTATTTCATATTTATAAGATTAATTACATTTCATACGTTTAGATTTAAAATATCTAGCTTTTAATTATCTTATTTTTTTTAATTCAAAGTCTTAAGTTATTTCTATAATTGAGCATTTTTCAAACTTAATGTATTTGCATTTGTGTTATAACTTTATTCTATAATAAATTTAAAAAACTTCGTTTGACAATTATGATTTTGATCCTCTCCTAACACATAATTTCCTCAACTGTATCAGTTCATAGTGCAAAACCCTAAACATTTAATCAAGTATTTTATAATAACAAAGGTTGCATATTCACATAAATAAATGGACAATTATAAATGTACAATATAATAATAATGTTCAATAAATAAATAGAATATTGAATAATATAATAAAATAAATGAAAATGGTATAAGTACCTATATATATATGTATTGTCGAGGGAAAAGGCATTTTCGGTAAACATTTTCAATTGTATGGTTTATTTGTTTGTAACCTCTAAAAATAATGTATTCTTCATACTGGCTGGCTGATAGCAACATGGAGACCTACATATATCCATGGGACATACAATGTTGACCAATAATGTACGAATGATCTACCTGTGTTGTCGATACATAACTATCTTAAAAAGTGAATGCATAAAAAGCATTTCATGTGGCCAAGAATCACCTATAAAACCAAAAAATAAATTACTTGAATTTTATATATGAACATAGTGGCATATGCATTTCTAAAATAAAGTAGATGAGATGAGCTTTGTAGGTCCCACAATGCTAAGTTACATAAACAATATTACTTGAGGTATTTTATGACAAAGGTTTTGGAGGTTATTCAACCATACTTGTTGGTGATTTGGCCAAAGTACCTTCCATTGATAACATATCAATATATAGGGAATTCATATGGTAATATATTATGGTAAAATTTTAACACCATTATAGTATTGAACACAAACTTTTGTTAATAAATTTTTGACTTATCGCAAGTCATCTTCAAGAATGATGCAATGTAAAGAATATTGAGCCAATAAAATAAGATTGGAATCTTCTCATGTCTAGAGAAAAATCCTTCATGTCTTTTGAAGAACAATACACATTCAAAATCTTTACTCACTTGTATCCAACTAA
Source organism: Torreya grandis (assembly GCA_037957365.1). Lineage (NCBI taxonomy): Eukaryota > Viridiplantae > Streptophyta > Pinopsida > Cupressales > Taxaceae > Torreya > Torreya grandis. Next base: position 264,695 of record JARHVA010005408.1, read on the forward strand.
TAATTTAATAAGTATATTCTAAAATTGTTAAATAATCCAATTTCATTTAGTTAAAGCAGAACAAAGTTGATAACAAAATTCATTTGATATGAATGATACTCAATTATAAATCACATTACTCTTTTAAAAAGGAGAACAAATCATGCTAACTGCCATCTTATTGGTAAAAGTTAGTCAATGGGGCTTTTGGGTGCAATTAGTTTCTATAGTCTACAACACAAGCACTAAACCCCTAGATTTGTCCGTATATATAGATGTTAAATTCAAAAAATACTCAGACTTTATATGGGTATCAAAAATACCACACACTTATCAATTCTCCAACCATAAAGTAGAGTCATCATCAAATGCCCTTAAATATGGTATGGGCCCTAGTAATATATAAATTATAAAGAATAAAATTATAGAAAGCAACAATAAATACATATTAGAAAGTAATCAAAAGACAACACTCCGTTTAAGAAGCATTTCATTTTATGATATATAATAAGAAATACTAAAAATATATATATCATCAATATTTTTTTATTATGCATGTCTATAATAAATTAACAACTAATAGATATTATTACATACCAATAAATCTTAATCATATCAAAATTCGATTCATTAACTATTTTAAATTGCTTCCCCTTAATTTTACACTTTATACATCTATCTTAACTTCTTCATTATCTATATTTTTTCATATTCTAAAAACCAAGCACTAACTATATATCTGTTAATAGATGAATCAATTGAAATACGATGTAAAAGTAACGATCCAAATAATTTCTATACTCTAGAAACCAAGCACTGAACCCCTTGAATTGCTTCTATATAGAATTCTTAACTTCAAAAGATATTTAGACCCTCTCTGGGAACTTGTTGTCAAATGGCCTAAATATGTCATGGGCCCCAAAAATACATAAATCTCAAGGAATAAAATTGTAGAGAGCAGCAATAAGGGCATATCAAAAAGCAAGCGAAAGACATGCTCCATTTAACAAGCTTTTTACTTGATATACGGTAACAATTGTTAAAATATTTTTACCTTCAATATTTTTTTATTTTGCGTGTCTTTAATAAATGAACTACTATGTATTGTTACATTTCATTAAATCTTAATCATATCAAAATTATATTTGTTAACCATTTTAAATTACTTTTCTTTAGTCTTACAATTTAAATATCTATTTTAATTTTTTTCTTAATCATATTAAATTGATTAATTAGTGTATCATTTGATATACATAAATGAAATGAAATTAACATTTATTTATATTATGTATGTAAATAAAAATATAAAACCTTTAAAATTGATTATATAACTTATCTTTTAAAATAAAAGTGATAAATTTCAAAATACTATCACTCAAATTACGACTAAGCAAGTTATATACATCCGTTAATATCTAAATCAATTAAATTATGACGTAAAAACAACAATCCATTTCATAAAGAATACATCAAACAAGAAACTATTAAATATCTTAAACCAACTATAATTAAACTTGAGAAGAATGCTCAATATTACATATATATATATATATATATATATATATATATATATATATATATATATATATATATATATATAATTTTAATTTTATAATCAATAAATATTTGACAATATATGTTTCAAAATATATCAAAATAAAATATAGTTCTTTTATATTGATATATTTTGAAACATATATTGTCAAATATTCATTGATTATAAAATTAAACTTGGTCTGGATTTAAAGCATCCTTTGTCAAATATTCCTTGACTACCTTAGTCGTTAAGCAATTTATGTGATAATTATGTCAATGTATTTTGGAAAATGTAAACTCAATGAATCAAATTTTGGATTTGTTGTGGAAATTGTGAGACTTTTTTGAGACCTTCAATGTCACTTCATTTCATTCAATGTCACTTATTACTTCTGAGAAGCTTCCTCACAACATTTTTTTTCTACTTATATTCCAAAAAGAGAAAAAAAAAGAAAATACTTCAATAAAAAAAGAGGAGAAAAAGAAAGCATTTGAGGCATACCCCATATTCAAAGATTATTGAAATAAAAAGGTCATCCCCACAATGATGTTTTTTTGATGAAATATATCCATATTATAACTAAACCAAAATATACAAATAATTCATGAAAAAATAAGGTGGTATGAGAGCACACCACGATACACTGGGCAGAGCCTAAGAGCAAAATCAAAGTATCATATTCTAGGCAAAGCCTAGAAACAAGTCACTAAGTCATAAAGTAAAAAAAGAGATAAATTTGATGCAGCAAGAGCAAGGCTAAAAAGTAGAGGATCCATATCATCGAGACCCCAACCCAAGCTTGGGAAATAATTACCATTTTAAATAGGCTCCCAGCTAGTAACTTGGGTAGTTTTCGTGTCATCATCTGCTTGTATTTGAGTGGGTGAGATAGCCAAAGAGAGCCTAGGGAACTTATCCATCATGTTTTCAGAGCCTCCAGGGGGAACTTGATAAGCATCTAGGCATGGAGGAGGAGGAGGAACACCCTAGCCATCCTACCCAGTAGGGGAAGGAGGCAGTGGCTACCACCATCGCTACTACCCAAGAGGGGAAACATGATGGTACAGAGTGCCATTGTGAGAAAGGCACCTAGAATGATTATGCGATGCCCACCACAAGGTGGTTGAGACACTCTATCATCCAATCTGGAATCCCTGAATGGAGAAGGTAGAATCTGAGCCATAATACAAGGAGCATCTCCCTAATGGGAGAGGAGATCCTGAAGATACCCAAGCTCCATATCCACTTTATTGGATTGAACTTGAATATGCAAAGAATACTAGAGATGATAGAAGTTTTGTGCAATGCATAAACATTACAATCGGTAGAAACATGAATAAATATAGAATTATTTCTTTCTTTCAAAATCTAGAAAAGAATCTCCACTCTGAAAGTATGTCAGACTTGCGTGTATTTGAATGGCATTGCAGGTTTGTCTCCAAGGAGGATATGCTGCCAAAGGAAGAATTTGAGCTAGAAAGGCCTGAAAAGATCATGGATCCAAGTCTAGACCCTTTGAGCTTTGGAACAGTACCAAAGGAGATGAAAAATCAACTCAAGGTAGCCACAAAAGGGGAAAGTAGGCAAGTGGAATCCAAAATGAATAAGTCTTGTATCAATAAGTAAGCTTTGGTGCAGTATACACTAAGCAAAGTGAGCAAACTTGGACTCCACACAAGCCCCCCCAAACAGTGTTGAAAATAAATCTCTATATTTTAACAAACGAGTGTAAATACCAACCGGTGTTAATCTTATCAACCATGGGAAAAGGGGGGGCGAGCCATGCATATCCAAGTTGAGGAGTATAGTTATGAAAAGGGGTCTCAACATACCATTTCTAGTCCTTCCACCATGGCCAAGATTTTATAGAGCATATAAGTTGGGATGGTATTAATAATCACTTGGTAGGATTCTTGATCCGTATTGGCTAACCAAAATTTTGCTTTTACCTCCCAAGATAGCCAAGAGTGAAAATACATGTAGAAGACATCTTGGATGGAATGAATTCTTCTACAAAAGAGCTTGAGGGTGTTGATCCAAGGGACTTCTGCCAGGGGCACTTCATTGTGAGAAAAATGGGAGACCACCAAAGAGAGTGGAAATTAGTAGTGAGCCCGTTACAAAAATTGAAACCATTCTACATCAACTATGGTTTAATCTTTTCCCAAGCCTTCTAGAAGCTTTTGGTGATAAAGGACCTAGTGATATTGACAGGAGACTGGATGATGAGTAATTATTTTATGCTTTCTTGCCCTTGGGCAAAATCCTAAGGAGATACATTGTTTGAATAACACCTTCCAAGCTGCTAGGTCCTCAATGGCCTGCATAATACATTTGGCACATAATGTAGTTCCTTAACGACCTATGTTGATGAGTCCTATCCCTCTAGTTTCATACATGAGGTAGCAATATTCCTAGGCCACCCTGTGGAATCCTTTACCTTATGGGGAATTTTCCCAAAGGAAATCTTTGAGTAATTTCTCCAACTTCTAGTAAGATTTTTTAGAAGGTACCCAGTATGACAAGTAATACACATGGGTGAACACAAGAATTTTTGAGCAAAATTAAAATTTTCCTGCCAATGAAAGAGACTTGGTCATCTAGTAATCTAGCTTCTTAGCAACTCTATCAACAACATATTTCCACAATAAGGGTGGAGAAGAATCAAAAGTAAAGGGGATGCCAAGGAATTTAAATATTTCATCATGTTGGATCCACTTCCAACTGGATTTAGCATCCCACACTAGTGGAAGGAGATAAGATTATCTGTAGCAATGAGTTTTTTTTCCATTGGATCTTAGAGCTAGAGGCCAGGTAGAAGGTGTGAAGACATTGTAAGGCATTTTCCACATTGGCTTCATCTTCAATGAAGGTAAGGAAGGAGTCATTTGCAAAGTGGCCATTAAGCAATTTCATATCTTTGTGAAGATTAACTGTATCAGGAGGGAAGTAAATTCCCTTAACAAGGCCACTAGCTTGGGCATTGTTAAGAAGATATCCAAAACCCTTAGCTACAAAAATACACAAGGTGGGAGCTAGAGGGAACCCTTGGTAAATGGAACAGAATAAGACAAATTACTTAGAGGTAACTTCATTAATAGAGAGAATAGTCGAGGCATCAAAGAAAAGCATCTGCATGGTTTGCATGAAGATGGGCTTGAAACCCAAAGCTCAAAGCATGGATAAGATAAAAATACATTCGATATGATCATAAACTTTTTCAAAGTCAATTTTGATGAACATAGCTTATTTCTTAGACTATCTAGCCCAATCCATCCCTTACCAGATGGCAATTATGTTATCCAAGATGTAATAGATTCTGATGAATCCCATTTTTTCTAGATGCACAATGAGAGGCAACATATTGTGCAATCAAATTGCCAGAGCCTTGGCAATAATTTAATAGGAAACATTTAGGGGGGTGATGGGTCTCTAGTTGAAAATCAACTCAAAATCTCCTTGCTTATGTATGAATTTAATATTTATTTTATTTGTATTTTTACCTAGTGAATGTGTGCGAAATGCTTCTTAATAAACCTTATGCAAATCACTGCCCACAAGATCCTAAAGAGTTTTTTAGAATTTGTAGGGGAAGCCATCAATGCCAAGGGCTTTGTCATTAGCCATGTGAGATACTGTTTCATGAAAATCACTAGTGAGGGGCCTATTGCAAATCCCCTGTTGGATGAGAGTGATTTTTCATGGCACCACTGAAATGCATTGTTAAATGGTAGTTTCATGCTTAACTGAAGATGCTTGAGCTTTGAACACTTGCTGATAATGGTGGATA